>VZTM01019464.1:0-13291 GCA_013400555.1 Jacana jacana
GGGGGGGTGCTGGGGCCACGGGCACAGCAAACACCGCTGGAGTTAAAGTGCTGGGTAACGGTGTGAACAGTGCCCGGGATGGGGATGGGGACAGGAATGGGGAAGGGGACAGGCACAGGGGCTGCCCTAGAGGACAGCCCCACTGCATGGGGGACATGGTGAGAAATTTGCTTTCCCAGAGAGATGTGTCCGGTGGCAGCATGGGCACCCCTGTGAGCGTGTGCTGCCATGGGCCTGCACCAGCATGTGCTCTCACCAGGGCAGAGCACGAGTGTGGCACGAGGGACCGTGACCGTGGGAGACCTCAAGGGCTCAGCACAGCAAGGACCACCCCAAGGACCCCCACCTAAAGCCCTGCCTGTGTGGTGGGAGCTCCCTGGCTCCACTGCAGCACGTCCCCGACTGCCAGCCTTCCCGTGCTCACCAGTGGGGAAACCAAGGCATGGAGCAGGGCCTCGGAAGGGGTGAGCTGCCTGTAGCCCCCCAGCACCCCGTGGAGTGGGGGGCATGAACCAGGTCTGTGCCCCCGCTCTGGGCTCCCACTGCCTCCGGCAAAGGGTCTCCCCCCTCCCTGCCTGCACCCTGGGCAGCCGGGCGAGGCCATAGGCTGAGAAATAAATCTTTTAAAATAAGCTTAAAAATATATATCTCTCTATAGATAGTTTCCCTTTGCAATAAATAAAGGTGGGGGGTGCCCGCCCCAGGCCTTGCTCACGGCACCCCAGGGCACAGCCAGGGGACACCAGGGCACCCCAGCTCGTGGCCCAGGTTGGGGCGTCCCAGGAGGAGGTGACAGGGAGCAGGCAGTGACCCCGCAGAAGGGGAGCTGGCCAGGGCAGTTGAGCCCACCTCACCAGGAGCTCCAGAAACAGAGAGGGGAGGGGTTAGTGCTTCCATTTCTGGGGGTGGGAGGCAACAAGCCTGGGGCAGGGTAACCCCAAACCCTGGGTGGGGGGACACGGCACCATCAGCACAGCCCCGAGTAGGGGACACGCGGGCATGGCGTGGCCTGCACACAGCTTGCATAGAAGTGCCAGCCTGCCCTGCCAAACCCCTTTGCAGAGGGTGTGGGGGGACTGGTCCTCTTCGGCCGAGACTGGGGGGGGCATCACCGCTCTGGCGATTAGCAGCACGATGCGGGTGACCCCGCTCTGCACCCTCCTGTGACTGCCAGGTGCTGGGGAGATGTTCTGCCCAAGAGCCACCAACCTGTGGGGAGAGAGAATGGGGTGGGGGAGTCAGACGGGTCCCTCCAAACCCACCCTGCACCCCCAAGTCACCATGCATGACCCCCGGGGTAGAGTGCCCGTGTCCCCAAGCTCACCTAGCGCCGGCTGCCTGTCCCATGGCATCCCATGCTCTGCATCTCGAAGGCATTGGGCATGGTGGTGCCACCAGTGCTGGACATGCTGGGCTCCTCCAGGCAATCGTGCTCTCCACTGGTAAAGCCTTCAGGGCCAAAGTTGGGGTAGGAGCCAGGAAGCGTGGGGTGCAGGGCCACTGTCACCGAAGCAGTGGCCGTGACGGTGGTGTAGCTGCCGGCGGGACCCTGCAGGTGGGTGCTGTAGGCAGGCAGGGCTGCGAGGGGGGCTGGCCGGGCACCTGGTGGGCAGGGCTGTGATGTGGGGCATGGCTCCCCAAAGGACAAAGGTGGTGCAGGCTGAGGTCCAGGAGCCTCCTTCTTCCCCTGGACCTCTGGGCTGTCCTTGTAGGGCTTAAGCACCTAGAGGGGGAACAAGGAGCATAAGAGACTCCCAGTTACACTAAGCATCCCTCTGGCAACCCCACCAGCACCACATGGGACCCACGAGCTCCCACCGCCCAGTTTTCTCCATGACCCTCTCCCATGGGATGCTGGGGAGCCAGTGATGCTATGGCAGGCAGAGGCACTCACGGTGATGCGGGGGAAGCTAGGGTCCTTGCCAGCCTCCAGCAGGATGTGTGCCGGGGTGGGGGGCACAATGAAAGGCCCCCGAGGGCTACCCGGCCCCATGGCCTCTGCATAGCGCTCTGTGTCTGAAGGGTCCGGAAAAGCAGCAGGCCAGGCTGGGGCTCGCCGGACATAGAGACCCCCAGGGCCCAGGCACGGGGGCACTGGCTCTGGAGCGGGCAAGCGGGGGCCATTATCCACTGGGGATGCCTGGGGAGAGAGGGGACAGCGTCAGAGGGGGGCCAGGGAGGCTGGGGTGATGTGATGATGGGGTGAGGTTTGTGTGGGGTGAGGGAGGTATGGGGTGAAGCAGGGATGGGGTCAAATGGGTCAGGGAAGGAGGGGGGGAGTCAAGTGTGGGGTGAGTCAGGAATGGGGTCATGCAGGTATGGGGCAAGTTGGTTATGGAGCACAGAAAGGATGGGGTAAAGCAGAGATGGTACAGGGTGAGCAATGGGCCAAGGTGGGTACAAAGCAAGGTTGGGATTGGACAAGGCAAGGATGGGTAGAAGGTCAATGAGGGGGACAGGGTGGGGATGAAGAGAGGTGGGTATGGGTTGGGGAGGGACAGGGAGAGGTGGGATGGCGGTCTTGTACCTCAGGGGGTGGCCCAATGACAGACAATAGGACTGGCAGCAGCACCAGACCATTGAGCAGTCCCAGCAGCGTCAGGATGGTGAGCACTGCAAAGAAGTACCTGGGAGGGCACAGGCAGAAGGGGTAAGCAGGCACAGCCACCATGAACCCCAACCCGCCTCAAACATGGTTTCCCACACCACACACCCCAGACCCCCATGTCTCCCCAGCCTCTATGCAAAATGTGGTGGGTGCCCCCAGCAAGACACATCCTCACCAGCTGCCCCACATCCCCACCTCCAGGCAGGGTGGGCTGTCATGCTCACCAGCCCCCACTGCCAAAGCTTTTGGGGTGCAGCAAGCAGCTGGTTTACCCCCCTCCAGTGCTCACCTCATAATGAAGTCAAACTCAGAGCCGGCCAACATGAGGACACCCAGAAGGGTGGAGACAGCACCATCCATCACAGGGGCGAAGGTGTGCTCCAGTGCCGCAGCCGAGCGCACGTTCCTGCTCCCCACAGCCGTTAGGAAGCCCTGCATGGGGTGGGCATGTCACACAGGGCTTGACCACATAAGTCACCCTTGATGTGGCCATGCATTGGTACATGGCCAAGGGCATGTGGGTGCTGGGGAGAGGGGACTGGGGTGCTCTGCAGTTGGGCAGGGGTCTGCCTGTGCTCACCAAGGCCACATGGACAGTGAACTCCACACCGATGCCCACGGAGGCGATGAGGATGACCACAGGGATGGCACTCAGCTTGATGCCCATCAGCCCCATGATGCCAAACAGCTCCACTGCCATCATGGCCAGGATGGAGACCTGGTGGGAGTAGTGGGGTTAGTGAGAGTTGGCTCTGACTGGCTGTCCCTCTGTTCCTCCACCTGGCATGCCCAATCCTACCCTTCCATATAGAGCAACCTTACCACATTGTCCCTTTTCCCTCTATCTGGGGTGTCCCTCTGTCCCATCTACTGTGAGTGGCCCATACCCTCTTCTGCATGGGTGTCCCCAAATCCCTGTCCACTAACATGCTCCCTTCATAAGGCGTGTCCCTGATCCCTCCATATGGGTCTCTCACTCACTGCCAACTCCATATGAGTGTTCCCCTCACCCTCTTCTACCTTGATGTCCCCAGACCCCTGTCCCTTCCCTATTTTCCCCTCATAAGCATGTCCCTGATCACTCCCATACAAAGTGTCCCCACTCACTGCCATATGGGCGTGTGTTCCACCCCTAGTGCTTCTGGCCATCCCATCACCCCATCCCCATGAAGCAGGTATCCAGGGCCACCCAGCAGGATGGGAGCAGGGCTGGATGTCCCTGTCCCCACCCATCAGAAGGGCAGCACAGCTGGTCACCCTCCTGTCCCATGCACTGGGGTGCGTACTCACGATGATGCCAGCTGTCCAGGGATTGAGCAGCAGCAGGGCGCAGACTAGGAAGGTGCAAGCCAGCAGGATGCTGATGGCCAGCAGGAACCAGTGGCGCAGGCCAATGTACTGCTCCCAGAAGAGGAAGGGGTAGCCACTGGGGTAGCTCAGCACCCCATGGCGCTGGGCAGCCTCCCGGCAGATGGCCCTCACGCTCTCAATCGCCTCCACGAAGTCAGCTGTGCGACGCAGCCCGCTCAGGTAGAAAGGGAACTGGGCAAACTCCAGTGGCTGGGCTGCCGGGACTGGGGAGGAGAGCACGGACAGTATGGGGGTACAGTCAGCACAGGGGTGCAGGCAGCATGAGGGCACCCCAACCACATCAACCCAAGTGCAGCACAGGCAATCCGAGTACCATGGGGCTGGGGACTGTGTGGGGAGGAGACATGGGACAAGGAGAAGGGGACACAGCAGGATGGATAGGGGGTCACTGGGATCAGGGGTTTTCTCTGCAGGGGAATGTCTGTGGGGTAGGGGGTGAAGAGAGTGGGAGGGCTTCCTCATGGCAAGATGCTCGTGGTCTGGAGCAGGGGGGTGTTGCTGCTTGCTCAGGGCACAGGGAACATGCAGTGGGGTGCTCAGGGTGTGGGATGCAGGGGGATGAGTGTGGGGTGTGGGGAAGCAGGACAGTGTCTCTACCAGAGGATACTGATGGGATGAGGGAATGGTGTGTGTGTGTGTATTTTTGGGGGGTTTGCAGAGCGGGAAAGGTGCAGAGAGCTGGGTCCTCTGCAGGAGGATGCTGGGGGCAGGAGGGGGCCCTGGGGAACCCACCACGCTCACTCACTTCGCAGGTTCTCCCCCGTGGTGTCGTACTTGTCATGGATCCACTCAGGTGGTGGAGGGTAGAAGTTGGCTTGGGAGGCAGCAAAGCCCAGAGGGTCGTTGCTGGCCCACACCGTCAGGCAGATGTAGAAGGTGTCAGGGGGGATAATGCCATTCTCATCCACCAGCCGCCGCGTGGTCAGCTACACGGAGAGAGCAGGAGCGGGCATGAGCAGCGCAGTGGGCACGGTGTTGTCCCTAGCCCAGATGTCCCAGACCCATCCCCACATACCTGATTGAAGTTGAAGGGCTCCTTCTTGTTGCCGGTCTGGATTAGGAGCTTGTACGCCAGCGCTCCGTCCTCAGAGCCATTGCGGTAGCTGTCATGGGTGATGCGCCCTGCTTGCCAGTCCCTGTCAAAGGTGGCCTGGAGCCCTAGGGACACAACACAGTGGGTCAGCATCCCTTGGGGCACACCACCTTGCATGGCATCTCGTGTGTCCCAGGGAGCAGGATGGGCACACAGAAACATCATGGCTCAGCTTGGCATTGCTGGGCACTTTGAAGACACCATGGGACCACCTTCCCCAGGGTGCCACACACCAGGGAAGGCATTCCTAGGCCAGCAAGGAGGGTGTGGGCTGGGAAGAGGGTCCTTGGACAAGGGAGGTCACAGAGAAGAGGGAGGTCCCTCACCTCGCAACCAGTCCTGGAAGTAATGGAGCCACATCTTGGGCAGGTCCCGGTTGCCTTCTCGCACCACATACTTGACGGTGCTGAAGGCCTGGTGCAAGCTGAGCAGGGCAGCTTGGGCACCCGGGTAGTGGAAGCCACCCTTGGTGACGATGAACATGTTGTAGAATGAGAAGTACTTGAACTGGGCCGAGATGAAGGCATGTGCTTTGGTGTCCCGTGGCACGATGTCCGTCAGGTAGAGCCCGTCATGCACCATGGTGGTACCGTAGAGGCTCAGCCCCAGCAGTGCCAGGAACAGCACCGCCACCACTGCCTGTGGGGACAGTGCAGGGGTCAGGCAGGGTCCCATGCAAGCCATCCCCCTTGGGTGGCACCATCAGGGCCATTCCCACCTCACCTTGGTCCGGGTCCTCAGGAGGAGCGGGGCATATTTCTCCCGGGCGAAGTCGGCGAGGCTCCAGCGGCAAAAGGGCAGGGGGACGCACTCACGTCCACCCTTGGCTTCATCCAGCTGGGCCAGCAGGTCCCGGGTGGAGCTGGATGGGGTGAAGACCTGCGAGCCCAGGGGGTCGGTGGGGGGCAGGAGGACAGCGGGCGACGTGCACACCTGGGAGGTGGGTGGCAGAACGGTGACGACATGGTGGCCTGAGGGGTCGCAGCGGGTGAAGGCTTGTACGGTGGTGGTGATCTGGGTGCTGGTGGCCACACTGGGGTGACCATAAGGGGATGGGTGGCATGCGTGGTTGTCGTTAGCATCAGCAAGCTCCTGGGGCTGGATCTGGATGACCCTTGAGGAGCAAGGGCTGCAGGGAGAGAGGAAAGGAGGAGAGAGTGAAGGAGAAGATGAGGGAGAGGAACAGAGCCACCCCATGCTTCTTGTGGGGACCTGCAGGGTCAGCCTCATCCCAGCCAGCCTGGCACCAGTACCTGTAGAAGCAGCAGAGGATGTCGAGCCGGCGTTTCTCCCGACGATACAGGTCCAGGCTCAGAATGGCCGGGAAGACAAATAGCACCATGGCAAAGTTGAACACCACAACCACCGCAGCCTGTGGGCAGGGATGGGGCTTTTAGTAACCTGATCTAGTGAGAGGTGTCCCTGCCCATGGCAGAGTGTTTGGAACAGCATAATCTTTAAGGTCCCTTCAAACCCAAAGTATTCCATGATTCCATGTCAGAGCTGGGTCCAGTCACCCCTTCCCACCCTCCCCAGAGAGGGACCCCAGCCGAACCTGGAGGGAGAAGGCACGCAGGGCAGGGATGGGCACCAGGGCTGCCATGAAGAAGGCGATCATGTTGCTGACGGAGGTGAGAGCCACACTGGTCCCTGTGCGCTTCAGGCACTCACCTGTCCGCTCCTGTGGGGACAGAGGGAGAGGGTGATGGGAGGGGCTGCAGGGAGGTAAAAGGGGACAGGACAGCTACCAGAAAAGGGCTCAGTGCTCACCTTGAAGGGGATGTTCTGGCTGGTCTCAGTGAAGGCATGAGCCAAGAGGAACATGTCGTCCACACCAATGCCAAGGGCCAGGAAAGGCAGGACCTAACAGAGAGAAGCCAGTGTCAGTGCAGGAACGTGGCCACTGCCTGGCAGGGGACCTGGTCACCCTGCAGCCCTGAGGGTCCCACCAGTCCCACAGTACCTGGTTCTTCCCCCAGCACATACCTGGGTGGTGGCTGCGTTGAAGGAGATGCCCAGCAATGAGCAAAGCCCCAGGCCAGAGGCCACGGAGAGAGCCACAAGCAGGACCCCAGCAAGGCCCACGGCCCCTTGGGACTTGGAGCAGTCCCACCGCAGCATGGTGACACAGGCATAGGCCAGCTGGAAGAGCAGAACAGGTTAGTGGGGATGCAGGGGTGAAGCAGGGATGGTGGGGGACAGAGAGAGGGGGCACACGCACCATGAGTAGGTAGCCCCCGGCTACCCGGATGACACTGACGTCAGAGAAGGACTTCATGATGTCATTAAGCGTAGTGGTGGAGAAAGCATGGACGCTCTGTGTGGCATTGGGTGGGATGGAGTCCTGTGCCAGCTGCCAGAGGAACACCCCATTAGAGGATTCAGGACCTCCCAGCTCCCCGGTACATCCCCCAACAAAGCCACCCAGGGTGTCAGCATCACCACCAAGGGTCTGTAGGGACCTACTGGATCACAAGACAGCACTGCTAGGACCCATGGCCACATGAAAACCTGGGTGCAGGGGGATGCCACACATGGGCTCACACCTCCCCAGCCCCACCCAGGAGTTGTCCCTGGTGCTCACCTCCACAAATTTCCTCTGCCAGGCCTCCAGGATGGCGCCCGCCTTCTCCTCGCTCCAGCTGATATCATGAATCTCGTAGTCATCCTTGAAGTGCTCAAAGAGCTGCCGGGGGCTCATGAGGAGGAACATGGTCTGCAGGGCCTCGGCACTGGAGGACAGGCATACACCTTGCTGGGACCGGCTGCAGCACCCCAGGATGCAGGAATAGGTCCATCCCCCACCCCATGGCTCCTGACCTCACCATGGATACCCAGGAGAGGACCCAGGCACCCTGCCCCCTGTCCCCACCCTTGCTCTGAAGCACTGCCACACTTACCAGCCCCATACACTTGCCACCCCCATACACTCGCCAGCCTCACACACTCTCTCAGATAGCCCAGCAGCCCCTCTTGCAGCCAGGGCAGTTCCCCTGGGCACTGGATGAGGATGAGGGGACCCTGCCTCAGGGGCAAGTGCTGCAGCTGGACCCTTGCACTACGCCTGGGGACACCCACGCCATGGCGGCTCTCACCGTAGCAGCTTGCCCTGGGAGTCTTTGGTCGTGCCGCCTAAAATCAGCTCCTCCTGCCAGCGCATGAACTTCCTGGAGAAGCCATGGCAGCCCCCTGAGAGCTCAGCTGGGATGTCGGGGCTCTGCGGGCAGAGAGGAGGTGTCAGGGATGTGAGACTGTGGGGCAGGTAGGAGAGCAGCAAGCACCCCCACCCCTCCCAGTCCACACAGGCTGTGACCCACCTGCTGGCTCTCCTTGTTGGGGGCACTGGGGGGGCACTGGGGGTCACGAGGGTCCAGGCACGGACGCTCCATGTAAGCCTGTCCCACCTCTGCCTTGTCCAGCAGCTCTTTGAAGCCTTCCAGGGATGTGAACTGCCCTAGCTCCTCCATCAGCTGCAGAGGGTCCAGGTTGCTCCACTGGATGTCTGGGCGGCCCCTAGAGAGAGAGAGGCACCAGGGTGATGGGGGATGCCAAAATCCACATATGACCACCACTGCCATCCCGCCCATGGGTCCTGGGTTTGCCCTTTAGGGCAGGGTGTGAGGATGCAAAGGAGCAGCACCAGTCCCCAGTGCATCCCCTACCCCCTCCCAGGCTGCCTGCAGCATCCCCTGTGCCCCGCACGATGTCTGGGTGGCCCCTAGAGAGAGAGAGGCACCAGGGTGATGGGGGATGCCAAAATCCACATATGACCACCACTGCCATCCCGTCCCATGGGTCCTGGGTTTGCCCTTGAGGGCAGGGTGTGAGGATGCAAAGGAGCAGCACCAGTCCCCAGTGCATCCCCTACCCCCTCCCAGGCTGCCTGCAGCATCCCCTGTGCCCCGCACGATGTCTGGGTGGCCCCTAGAGAGAGAGAGGCACCAGGGTGATGGGGGATGCCAAAATCCACATATGACCACCACTGCCATCCCGTCCCATGGGTCCTGGGTTTGCCCTTGAGGGCAGGGTGTGAGGATGCAAAGGAGCAACACCAGTCCCCAGTGCATCCCCTACCCCCTCCCAGGCTGCCTGCAGCATCCCCTGTGCCCCGCGCGGCGCAGCGGGCCATGCCCTGAGTCAAGTAGCGTGCCTGATCCTGTTAGGCTGGGACAAAGCGGGGGGAGCCGGCCCCACCGCCTGGCCCCGCTTTGTGCGAGCAGTCAGGCTGATTACTGCCTGCGAGCTAACATCTTGATAGAGGGGAACAGGCAGGCCAGGGCTCTCGGCATCCCCTCCAGTCCTTTCTGCCATCTCCCCCTGAGCTGGGGTTTTTAGGGTTCAGCTCTTGGGGCTCAGGATGGTGCTGGGAGCTGAGCACAGACCAGGTCCTTGGAGGTCCAGTGGGACCCCATGGGACTTGGGTACCTGGGAAAAGGGGCTTTTCCATTGCCCACAGACACTCTGCTCCCTCCAGCCCAGCCCGTGGTGCCAGGGGCCAGCTCCCAGCCTCGCTCGCTGCCTTTTTTTTTAAGACAGAAAGGACACACAAAAAAGCCAATAACCCAGCTCAGCACTCCAAAGAGGGGAAGAAAAAGCCCCGAGCGAGTGTGGGCTCTGGGGAGAAACGCAGCCTAATAATTCATGAAGGCTGGCTGGGCCGGAGCCGGCCGCTCGAGATTCCCACATACCAACCCGAGCTGCTGCTGCTTCCAAAGAGAGCCCCTTTTATCTGCTTTCGCTTGCTTCACTGAGCCAGGGCAAATCCTTTTGTCTTTCCATAGATTGCTGCTCTTTGTTCTCCCAGCTCCCGCCCAGCTCACCCCTCGGCGTTAAAAAGGGGGACAAGTCCCCACGGGCTGGCCTGAGCTCAGCTGAGGTGCCCGCCTGGGCACCAGCTCACCCAGCTGCCAGGAGAGCTGGGTCCCACTGCTGCTGCGGGTGCCACCCTGCCTGCCACCTACCCCAGCATCAGGGTGCTGCCCACCCCAGTTGATGATGCCACCAGCATCCCACTTGGCACGGCCACCCTCGCCCTGCTCGCTCCCACTCCTAGCTGATCCCCAAGCTGGGATGGGGAGAACCTAAGGTCTTGAGGTGTGTGGGGGAGGCAAAACAGGTCCCCAAGTCCTGTCTGGGGATGCTGCAAGCCCCTTCCCCCCGCTCCTCCTCCCGTCCTGCAGCAGCCTGAATAAGGCCACTATTTCATCTGTTTGGCAAGGGGCAGCTTTCAGAGCAGCATTAGCATGAGAAAGCACAGGGCTGCGTTTGCTGACAATGCACAAGCCGCCCCGGCTCTCCCGGACAAACACACGCGTAAACAGAAGGAATGTTGGGGCAGGGGGGGGAAAGAGGGCTGCGCTCCCCCTGCTTAGCCCGGGGTCCTCAGCCCCACCACTGCGGTGTGGGGAGCTGGCTGGGAGTCACTTGCCACCCAGCCTGGGGACTCTGTGCCCTCTGCATCCCTGGGCGCAGCTCAGGAGATGTGGGTGCCTCCTCGCCATCGTGGCACCCACAAAGTGCTGGAGGCAGGGAGAGCCAGTCCTCAGGGACTTGGCTGCAGGATGGCCTCTGTCCCCATGTCCCCAGCTCTGGCTGGTGTGCAGACATAGCATGGCAGGGATGGGCAGCTCCTGCGCATGCTACTGAGTCCAGGCAGTTGAGGACAGGGAGCTAATCCCAAAGCGTTGACCCAACAGTATAAGCAGCAGTGGTGGGACCATCTGATGGCCACGCAGGACAAGCAGCAGCACCAAGGGACCTTGGGGCAGCAGCACCAGGCCACATGGGGAGGAAAAGCATAGGCCCTCAGCAGCCCCTCCAGCCCCTGCTCCCACCTGCAGCCACCCCATATCCTGGGACAGCCCCCCAAACTCACGGGAGGTACGCTGAGCCTCCCTGCAGCTTGGAGCCTTCCCAGAAGCAGTCCAGCGGTGTCAGAATCACACAGGGGAACAGCTTCTCTATCATCTGTGGGAGGAGGAGATTCAAAAGGTTAGCAGGAGTGGATCAGGCCTCCTCCTGTTCATCCCTCCCTCCTGGGCTGCCAAACCTGCACCCTCCTGCATGGAGCTGGTGGTGACTTCGCAGCACCCGGGTCTGGCAAATCCCATCCCCACCACAGCCCATCCATTGACTGTTTCTTGGGGCACCAATCCTCCATGGAAGCCACGCCGTGCCCATCACTCACCCTCTCGATCATGCCATTCTCAATGATGGGGACACCCGACTTGTAGCAAATCTTATTCAAATCCCACGATCTGGAAAAGCAGAAGGAGGAACTGAGGACAGGCATAATCCCACAGGAGACACGGCAAGAGATGTAGGGGACATGCAGCACACAGTGGGGGTCCCCGCTTCCCCCCCATCTGAAGCAGGACTCACTTTCCGTACAGCGAGACTTGGACTTTGCTGGCGGCCAGGGCCGCCTCGAGGTGGAGCTGCAGGGCCTCCTGTGTCAGGATGTTCTCCCCATCCTGCTTCGGGGTCTGGATCAACATCTGGGAGGTGTAGACAGACTCCTCACCCAGCTTCTCCTTGGTGTAGCGCAGCTCCTGGCTCACTCGGCTGCCCGCTGCAGAGAGGACCACAATGTGCCCACCCTGTCAGTGCCAAGGCATCACACCGACCTGTGCCATCCCACCAACCTGTCCTGCCCATCAGGATGCCCAGGGAAAGGGACAGGTGGAACGAGGCCCCACAGCATCAGATGGTGCTATGTTACCCTGTGGGGTTTCTAGCCATAGGGTTCCCCAACTGCTGTATCCTCTGGGTGGTCACACCCAGGGGACACAAGCAGGGAACATCCCACCTCACACCAGACCAGGCATTCCCCTTCCCACCAATGTGGATATTTCCAGCCCCAGATCAGCTCATTGGCTTTGCTTTTCCTGGAAAAACCCAATGGACAGACAGCTGGTGAAGCGGATGGGAGGCATCCTGCCCGCTCCCACCCACGCAATGCAGTAGGTGCTGCAAGACGCCCAACACAATTGCAGCTAGTGAAACTGGAAACACCCCACCTCATTCCTGCCCAGCTACTCCCTGGCACCCCAAGGTGGGCAACTTTTTGGCCAGGGGATAAACATAGGGAGAGTTGGGTACTCCCAAACCCTGACAGGAACAGGTTGCCACAGAAGAGGCTTTGGGACACAGGAAGGACATGGTGCTGTGAAGTTTCACATGGCCCCTCTCCTCCCACCAAGACTCTAGGATCCATCCCCAAGAAGAGTGGGAGAGCTCTGAGCGTGGCAGGGCTGAGGTTTCTGAGAGAAGCCACCAACTTTATTTGCAGCCATCTCAGTGCAGAAGAGAAATCTGCTTGCCCCCCACCAGTATGGCTAGGGCTGAGGTCAACTCCCGAGTAGCCTTTTGTGTTAGACAACCATCCCAGGGACAGCCATCCCCATTAAAACAGGGGCTCCTGCCCCTCCTGGCACAGCAAAGCAGGGGATGAGAGAGCCCAAAGGAGGGTGGGAAGAGGCCAATCCTGAGACCCTTAAGCACAACACCCAACCACCCTGCTCCCAACCCTCTGCCCAGGGTAAAAGGGGGAATGATGCATGTAGCCCCCATTCCCATGCCACCCACCCACCAGGGATGCCCCAGGCTGCCAAATGTCAGGGCACATGCCAAGGCAGCACTGGTGGTAGGGATGCCAGCTCCTGCCCAGCCTGTAGTGCTGAGGAAGGGAGGGGGTTCAGGATTCATCTATGCTGGGATGCTCCCTCAGCAAGAGGCGGGGGCCCTGGCGGGCCTGGCCCCCCGCCAGCACTGAGGAGGCCAGAGCGAGACCGCAAATAAGGAGCAGAATCTTCCCTTTTAATGACTTATTATATGGGTTGGTGTTTTTCAGTGGTTTTTTTCCCCTGCTTTTTGGGAATGGGGAGGGGGGGGTGGGAGAAGCGTCTTTATTGTTCCTGGCTGGGCTGGGGAGCAGCTGGTGTCCATCAGATGCCAGTTGGGATAGAGGTTGTGCCAGGGCCAGGGAAGGAGGGGGGACACAGCCACAGCCCCACAGCCTTTGTGTATGTGTCAGAGGGGAGGGCAGTGCCTGGAGCAAGGGGACAAGGACACAGAGAGAGTGGGTGTCATGAGGAGGAAGGGGGGGAACCCGTCCCCTTCCCAGCAGGCTGGGAGGTCGGGCAGGAGGTGTGCCGAGCTGCTCTGATCTCAGCCGTGCCACCCACGCTGAAGCTGGGCGGGTGGTGGGAGAGGGCGTT
>VZTM01019464.1:24425-75169 GCA_013400555.1 Jacana jacana
CCCCACTTAGCCGCTCCACGGGGTGGGCAGCCCCACACTGTCACCCCCTCTTCCTTCCCCCTCCCTGTGCCCACTACTCTAAGGGTAGGCAGCCTCTCCATAGCTATCCCCACAAGGACTGGGGGCACCCCATAAGCAAGGCATCCCCCTATAGCCACCCCCGGGAATGAGCATCCTTCTCCCACAACTACCCCGCAAGGGTAGGCAGCCCCCCCCTGGAGGTACCCCAAGGGCTGGGCATCCCTCCCAATGGCAAGGTGTGCCCCCCTTAGTCTCTCCCCAGGGGGTGAGCATTCCCCCATATTTACCCTCCTTGGTCCCCCCCAGCCCTCCCACAGTGCTGGGCAGAGCCCCCATAGCCACCCCAAGGGCCAGGCATCCCCTCCAGGTCTAGGGGTCTAAGCATCTCCCCATAAACACCTCCCAAGGGATAGGCAGCCCTCCTAAGGGCTAGATATCCTCCTGGGCTCACCCCCCAAGGGCTCGGTGGCCCCCCCATAGCCACTCCAAGGGATAAGCAGCCCCGTCCCTGAGGCTGTGTATCACACCTTTAGCCACCCCATGGGATGGGCATCTCCCCTTCAAAGGCTAGATGGCTCCTCCAAAGAACATCTATTCCCCCAATGCTTTTTCCCCAAAACAAAACATCCCCCCAAGAGCAGGGTGTCCCGCCACCCACAGCATCAATTGCCCTCCCCAGGGGCCACATATTCGCCCAAGGACCATGGTGGGGGACAGGAAGACTCTCTACTCTTTGGGGATGCCTACAAGCACTGCCCCTTGAGGAGCCAAGCCCCCAGGGCCCCTAGAGACTGGGAGGCACAGACCCGAGGGCTGGCAAAAAGGCAAGGGGTAGATGCCACCAATAATTTGTGGAATAATTAGGGGTAATGCTCAGGTCTTTATTGGACAGACCTGGTGCTGTTCCTACCTGGAATGACACCCTGAAGAGCTGCTGAAGGCACCAGGGGTGGTTGGTAAACCCATACAGAGCAGCAGCTACCCATCCCCACTGCCCACCCTGGTGCACCCCTGGTGCACCGATGGTGATGCTCATCCTGGTGTTTCCTTAATGGCCAAAGGTGGGGGAAATCCCCATAAATAAACTGAGTTCCTCAGGCAGCTCCTCTTTGCCCCCCTCCCAGCCATGGCCCCCACCATCCCGAGGCGCTGCTGCCGAGCTCTCCTGGGCCTTTGCAGCACGTAAAGGGTTTCTCTCTCGTCCGGCGATAGGCCTGTAGCATCTGGCGTGTCCCCAAATACAGAAGGGAAACGGCTATTCAGCACTTCTGCTGCCTGATTGCTATTAACAGCTCTACCATTCCTCTTCCTCGGTGGACCCGCACTACTGCTGGGCAGCTGCTGCTTTTTATAAATGTAATTTTAAAAAACGACGTTTTCCTCCTCTATGGCACTGCTGGTTCCCTCGGTTCTCCATACGCTTCCTATCTGTCACCATCAGTTTCCACCTGGGGCTCTCCTGCCCTGCAGACAGGGAAACACCATCAATGTCCTTAGAGAGATCACGGGATGGTCGACCAAGACCCGCTCAGTGTCTGCCATGTCCCAGGGCTGAGCCAGATTTGCCCTGTTCTGGGGCATCAAGGGTTTCCTTGGGAAAAGGGCTCACAGTACTCCAGGACTGGCTTCCCCAGCCCCACCCTGGCTTGCCCACACTGTCTCCACTGGCCCTGGCAGGATCATCCCTGGCACCCCTGCCTGCTCTGCACCGTGCACCCCTGTCCCACTGCCCCTGTGATACCTGGGGACAAGCTGCCCCCCCAGGACCCACACGGTCATGGCCTTGTATGTGTGCCCCAGGCGAGAAGGTGTGGGGCTCAGCAGGAGGGTGGCTGGTTTGAGAATCCCAGGCTCTGCAGGGGCGGGTGACAACCACAGTGACAGGGCCGAATCCTGCCATGCCCACAGGGACTGAAAACCCAACTGGAAAACGCCTGTGGGCAGGACAGGGCTCAGCCTGCCCTTGCCCTGACGCCACCGTGATGGGCTCCCAGACAGCTCTCGGTGCCGCAGTGGGTCTACTATTGAGCTGGGGGCTTTGGGTCTCCCTTGTGGGACCCTTACTTGTCTTGGAGCCATCCAGGAGGGGACATGGAACCCCGTGGGCCACCAGCCTTTGGGGGAGCGGGACGGGGAGCAGAGGATCAGCTCGCGCGCGGGGAGAGTTTGCTTGCTGCTTCTTGCTGACCGGCTGTTTTATATCAAGGCGGGAGGGGGGATTTGCTGTTCTAGATGGTATTTTAATGGGCAGGCAGGCAGCTGGAGCCTGGGAGAAGCCTGCTTTACATTGTTTGGGGTTGTAACAAATAAATTCAATTAAAGGCAAATGGCTCCGCGCAGCCCCCACCCTGTGCAGTGTCTCTGCGGCACCGGTGGCTGCGAGAGCTGTGGGTGTGAGGTGGGGGCCTGGGGCTTTGCCCCCGTGCCAGGGCCACCCGGGGACTGTGCTCACCCTCACCCCTCGCCCCTGCTGCAGGGAGATGCCAGGGAGAGCTGGCGGGCTGTGGCGGGAGCCGGGGAGCCTGGGGCACCGCACCCACCAAGCGCCCAGAGAGGGGATGGCGTGGCGGGGGAGCCCGCCCTGTCCCTTGTACCCTGTGCTGCGCGTCCCACCCCGTCGAGCAAAGGGGATGGGAAAATCCCGGCGGGCAGGAGCTGTGTCACAGCGGGCACTCCTCAGGGACAGGCAGCCCAGGACAACAGCCTCGGTGGGCAGTGTCATCCTCCAGGCAAGTGGAGGCCAGGCAGGGTGTGGAGCTGGGGCTTTGCACAGCCGTGATGCAGCCCCAGAGCCCTGCGGCCGGGGAGGAAAGCAGAGGGGACTTGGCGGGGACATGCCAGAGCCTCAGCACGCTGTAAACAGCCGCCGCCGCAGCAGCAACTCCTCTGCCGGGAGCCAGCGCGGGGCGTTTGTTAGTTGGAAACCAGATGGTGCTCTCCCAAGCGCCGGCACAGGCCGCCCAGCAGCGGCCATGAGCCAGGCGCTGGCTCCCAGGGGCCCTGGGGATGTTGCAGCACCCAGCACTGGGACCCCTTCGGGGTGCCTGGAGAGGCAGAGGTGCAGGAAGGGCCCCCCTGGGTGGACGGGCAGTGTTGGGGTGACCCCCTATCCCCATTGGCATTGGGTGTGTCCCCAGGGATGATGTGTCCCAAAGGCATGATGTGTCCCAAAGGATGATGTGTCCGAGGAGGCTGGCGATCCCAAGGGATGCTATATCGGAAGGGGATACTGTGTCCCAAGGGCATGCTGTGGCCCAAGGGAAGGCAGCATCCACTACAGGGGATTAGAGATGGAGCATTAACAACCCTTAAAACCCCCATGTTTCTCTGTGTGCTACACCATGCCTCAGTTTCCCTGAACCTTCCCAGCAGCAGGAGGCTGAAGACAGAGGGAAGAGATGCTGGTCCCCAAAGTCAGAGGCCACCTGGTCTCCCCAGAGAGGGCTGAGATAGCAGGAAAGAGACCAAGCTCCATCTCCAAAGTCAGGGATAAGCCCTGGGGAAGGAGCAGAGGAGTCCCTGTTGCCTCCCACCTGGAGTAAATCTCCATGGGACATGGTACAAGGGATATGGTCAGTGAACCCCCAGCTCCAGCACTGCCAGCAGGACCCAGGAGTGTGAGATCTTCCCCAGCCCTGGCAGTCCTGGGGGCAGGTGCACCAAGGGGGCAGGGACAGACCCATCCCAGCTCAGGATTTTGGGGGGGGCACAGCAAGTGGACAAACAGACCGGGGCCAGGGGAGAGGACGGCATCCCCAGCATCCTTGGGGGGGGTCCCATGGTGTTTACAGAGCTTAAAAACCGCCTAAGCCCCGCAAGGCCACAGCACACAATAGCGTGTGGACGTGGTGACACCGGCCGTCCCCACACCACCTTGGAAGACAGAGGGCCCTGCCACCCACCGCCAGCACCGGGATTAATTATGATAATGTAGTTCTTTCCCCCTTTGTCACCCTAATGAATGGGCCCCTTTAGGATTTTAAGGCCTTTGTTTGGTGCCTCTTTACTGTGGTATTGTAGGATGGGGACTAGCAGGTGGCAGGTCCCCAAACAGCCCCTTTTGTCTCCTTTGGGGGCTGTTTTGTGGTGGGGTTGGAGAGGGGGGTGTGAGGATGCGGGGAAAGTGTGTGCGTGTGGGGGGGCTGCAAGGAGGCTCCTGGACAGACCCGCAGCGCTTGCCCCATCACTGCGGGGCCGTGACGCCCCACGTCATGGCATTGGGGACCACTGTCCCCAGCCGTGCCCTGAGCCGCCTGTGCCCAGGCCCACTCAGTGGGCAGATGCCGGGAGCCACCGTCTGAGCCCTGGCCTTGATCTTTTACTGCCTGGGCAAATCAATTACCCAGCAGAAAAGTCCCTAAATCCCACCATAAAACCCGTTTAGCAGCCGCCGTGGCGCTTGCCGGGCGGCCCGCTGCCGGCATGAAGCCGGGAGCGATTTGCTGCGGGGAGGGTGGGCCATCGCTGCTGGGGAAGGCTGGGCTGTGGCTGCAGCCACACAGCGTCCCCCCACTCCCAGGAGGTGAATGGGGGCTCCCCACAGGTCCTGTCTGCTCAGCCCCTCCTGAGACCCCAACTCTCTGTGCCTCTGCATCAGCCAGTTCCCATCCTCATCCCCAGACATGGGAGGAGCTGGGGATGTGCCAGGGCTGGGGACAGCTGTGGGAACCAGGGGGACAGATGAGGTGGCACAGAGGGGCAGGGAGCAGGGATGAAGCAGGACATGGAGGCACCTGGATGGCTATGCCCTGTGCCAGCAGGGATCTGTGTGCCAGGATCTGCAGGGCCATTGCCATGCTCAGCAATGAGCCTGGTGCCACCACCGTCAGGATGATGGAGCCTTGTTCCCTCCCCTGCAGCCACATTGAGGCATCATTCATACCATGGGGACAATTCCAGCACAGGGAAAACACCAGTGTGGGGCTGAGGAGCACAAGAGTGCTCAATGTCTCCCCGATTGAGGGCTGGGTTGGGAGATGCCCTCAGGATGCCCAGGAGCATTGAAGACCCAGGTCTGCTCTGACAGATGCTAGACACTGGAGATCCCTCTGCCCCACAGTACCTTCCCCATGGCACAGGGGACTCTGATCACCCTGTACCCACATCTGGACAGGACAGTGGGGCTCTGCAGGGAGGGGGTAGATCCTGGCTGGGCACCGCCGGGGGCTGCAAACCGGTGAGCAGCGAGGTGGTAAAACGGTGACAAGTAATTGGTGTCCTGGCCGGTCCTTTCATGCTGACGCCGTTTTATGGGTGAGGAAATTGCTTGTGAGTCAGGAACACAGGAGACAAATTTAGGAAGTGCTCTCTGAATGTGCCGGGGTCAGGCGCCGAGGCCGAGCGCTTGAACCCTGGGTGGCCTCGGCGCTCGCCCTGCAGCTCTCNCAGACCTTTTATCTTATCACTGCTCTTCCGCCGCCCCGGCCTCCCCTGCGCGGCCCCCTCCCAGCACAGCCGCTCGTACTGCAGACACAATGCGTGGCAGTGGCCAGCCCCCCTGCCCAAGACCCTCTGGGAGCTCCTGTCCACCTCCACCAACTCACCCACCTTGGGGTCCCTTGCATTGCCCCGTGTCCCCTCACCCCACGGTGCCTTCTTGGCCCCTCAGGGTCCAGCCCTGGCACAAGGTCCTGAGGTCCTGGGGACGCAGTGATGGGGAAACACTGGTGCAAATGTGCCTGTATGCCATGGAGCCAGCATTGCCCGTGGTGTACCCACCTCCACCAGCAAAGGTGCAACCCCTCTGTTGGCACGTTGCACCCCACACCTCCTCCCTCCCTACCCCAGCCTTCCCCACATCCCCTCGTGTGTGTTGTGTTGTCCCCCTCCCAGAGAACAGGTTCTCCTCCCTTTTGTTCATTTGCTATGGTTTTAATTGGGAGGAAAGGCCGTGGCCCCATTAAAACGTGCCCGAATACAGCTGATGGCTACCTTGAGCTCGCAGCCCCCTTCCCCGGCCACCACCGAGCGCGACGCATCGGGCGGTTTGGATATATTTTTCTTGATCGCTGGCCAAGCACTCTCTCCTGCAAAGCAGCATGTTTCTCATTTTCTGTAGGTTTAACTCCAAATTAATTTGTAAGTGATCTAGGTTTCTTGTTCCCCTGAAAGATACCTAATCGCGGGAGGAGGGGAAGCTCCTGCCAACCGAAACGTCTCAGCGGGGTAAAGGAAAAAGCAGGAAAAAGAAACCCAGGAACTGTGACCCCTGGTGGGTATTTAACAAGGTGTCAGGGTGAGGGATTTTTGGAGCTGGCTAAGTGGATGTGACACTGGCCCAGCGGGTCAGGACGGGGCGTGGGGATGCTCCCACCATGGCAGTGGCTGCTGCTGCCATGTCTCATCCTAACCTGGCCCTTGGTAGGGAGTGGGAGCAGGAGCAGAAGCAGGAGCAGGAGCAGGGAGGGATACTCAGTGCCCCACTGCCTGCACTGGTGGGTACTCCGAGCCCCAGGGTGTGAGGAAAGTGGGGGAAAGAGGAGATGCTTGGGAATGGGGTGAGCCATCCCCATCATGAACCACTGGAGATGCCCTCACCACAGGACAGAGGGAGAGTATCGGCACCCAGCGAGGGCTGGCGCCTGCAGGGAGGCAGGGGAGGTCCCATGGGATGGGGGTCCCCCGGGGCTGGTGGGCTGCAGGAGGGGACTGGCGAGCCTGCTGGGCGCCCCTGCTGCATGGGAAGCGGGCACGGTTTAATTGGGCGGGCGGCCGTTCGGCGGGGCCGGCTGCTGGCAGGCGGACACAAGCTCTTTTGTCTCCGTTCTCGCTCCCGGCACCGGCTGGGGCTGGCAGGGCCTGGAGCGGTTCAGCCACTGAGAGAGCCGAGCTCGCCACTGGGGCAAGCAGCCAAACCCACCCCGGCTCCTTGGGCTGTCACAGGCCCTCGCTGCATGCGAGGAAGCACCCAGGTGGCTGGTGAGGCTTCCCAGATGATTAGGGGTTAGGAAAGTTGTGGCAACTTCCTGTGCCCCTTCCTTGCCAGGAGAGCTGGTGGGAGCAGGAGACCCCTGCCCTCCCTGGTGGCTCCCCAGGGCTCCTGGGGGGCTGGCTGCATAGCTGGGGTCCTGGGCCACCAGGGGTATGAGAGCACCTGGGCTTTTACTCTGCAAATCAGTGTCTGCAAGGAGGTGCCAAGGAGGGATTAGCAGCAAAAGGAAACATCATTTTTGGATTCCGGTTCCTCTTGCTTACCCTGCATCCCTCAGCTCCTCTCAGATCCCCTCTGCAGCACAGGGTCACCAGCTGGAGGGGCTGCGTATCTGTCCCCCTTCCCTGACACCCTCGAGGCATGGTGGCTCTCCAGCTGCTGGGGTGATGTCTGTGATGATGGACAGTGGCAGGGTCGGTGCTGGCTGGAGAAGAAGGGGCTGACCCTCATCAAATCCATCCTTTGCTTCCCCAGTCTCCTGAGGGCAGCGTGGTACAGAACCCCAGGAGACTCCTCTCACCATAAGGGGAACAGGGGCTATGAAGTTGGAAAGGACATCACAGTGGGAGCAGGAGCCATCTCCAGGTGATGGAGGAGATGGCCTGGCCACCACACAGAGGGAACTGTCCCTCCTCACAGAGCAGCCCCAGCCCTTAATGCGGGGGAAGCAGAGCTGGGGCCACCAGCTGCGTCGAAGCCAGCCGTGGATCAGTGGCGGCCGCAAGCAGAGCACGGCCAAATCCCTTCTTCCCAGCACCAACCACCCTCTTTGCAGAAAGGCCCAAGCAGGGGGAGACGCTGCTCTTGCTCAACAGCTGCTGGGAATGGCTGGGTGATGTGGCCAAGAGCCACCAACCTGAAAAGCAGGCACCATCGTGGTGGTGAGGGACCTCTCATGGGCAGCACAACCTGGTTGGGTTCAGCTTCCTGAGTCTCCCAAGCCATTGCCGCAGGATTCCTGGCTTTCCTTGCCCAGGGGCATGGCTAGAGGTTTTTGGGGAATCCTGGTACTGGGGTGAAAATCAGAAGGAAGGGGTTGTGGGACTTTTAACCATCTCAAATGCACCTATCATCACTGCCGGCATCGCTGATCAGTTGGTCCTTGCTATCCCTTCCAACTCCCCCAGTGTCCGCAGGGGGCCGTGCCCCCGGCCCTGGGTGCAGGTGCTGGCAGTGGGGACAGCAGCCCGTGGTCCCAGGGGGACGGTGGTTATGCCTCCCCTGCCTGGGGCAACCCCCACATCCCGCAGTGGGGTTAAACTCCCCAAGGAAAGGAGGGAGGAAGATAGGAAAAACAATCACAAGAATTTGTTTCATGCTGCCTGGATCCCTCCCCGCACGCAGCAGTGTTTTTGGACGGCCAATTTATAATCAGCAGTGTGGAATGTTGTAAATTAAATATTTTTAAACAACTTTGCTCTCTCTCTGGTTAAACATTTCAGAGATCGCTCTTTCTTGTCTGTCTCTTGCTGGGTGGTCCCTCCATTCGCCCGTACATCTTCCTCAAACACAATTAACCATTTAGATGTTGCACAAAGGAATAGCTTATGCATACAACACCAGTCGCTCGCTGCTCCGGCGCTGGGGGAGGGAGGCAAATAAGAAGGCAGCTTCTTTTATTTTCTACTAAAAACAAAAACAAGAAAATCCCTTTTTCCTTCCCAAACTATCCCATTTTTTTCCTTGAATTGTAAAGGCACCGATCCAAGCTCATCAGCTGTCTTGGTCCTCAGTCCAACAATCCCCTTGCGTCCCCCCTCCCCTGAAATTCAACATTAGCATTTTAAAAGCCTTAAACATACAAGTTTATTTAGACTCAGCTCTCCCAAGCTCTTGCTTCCCATATTTATATACACATGCATTTTAACATATATAAAATGTCTGTCTATAGGGCCTGGAAGGAAGTTCTCGTCTGCCGGCCCGTCTGGGAGGCTGCGGACCTTCCCTCCCGGGAGATGGAGCGGAAAACGACAGGATTTGGGAATCAGCCACCCGGCTGAGAGCGAGTGGAGAGACCCTGTGGGACAGCTGCTGCAGAGATGCTGGTGGGGGTTGCTGGGCATTGGACCCTGGTGAGGGCACCTCCACATCCCTGAATGAACCCTAGGGGTTGCCTGGTGAGAAAGGCCCTAAGTCCTGCGCTTCCCCTGCACAAACAAGCAACCAAAGGCCACAGGAGTGGCTGTGTGTGACAGGAGTGTAGCACTGATGGCCATTGTGGTGCCCAGGGACTGGCAGTACCCGGGGAGCGAGTTATGCCACGCACTGGGCAATGTGTGGTCATCTGTCACTGATGACTCCTCTGCGGGCCCCACCTGGGGCTCAATCTAAGCCTGTTCCTTGCAAGGCACCAGGGCAAGCACCAGAGCGGACACTGGTCCTGGCTGTGGATCTGAGCCAGTGTGAAGGCAGCACGGCATCTCCTGAATACTCTGGTGTCCCCGAGACTTGCAGGGGTTTATAAGGAAAATTCTGGTCTCCCAGGATGAGAAGGTCCCACCAGCAAAGCCCAAAGGATAGGCAGGGCAGAGTGACACCAACTCTTTCCAGGCAGCTAGAGGAAAGAAAGCGGGGCATGGAAGCCAGAAGGAGCAAGAGGGTTCTGCACAATAAACCTTGGAGACTGGAGGCAGCCAAAGACTGGTGAGTCTTTGTCATGCCCAGCCCCAAAAGGTTCAGGAGAGTCCTACCGGTAGGCCTGCACACACAGCATCAGTTTGATAGGTGAATCTGAGGACTGGAGACCATTGTCCTGGTGCTCCTCTCCCCTTCCTGCCCAAAAGCCAAAAAAGTATCTCAAAAGCAAGATCAAAGCCTGATGCAAAGAAGCTTTTGTGTCCTTTTCAACACTGCTGGAGTGGGAAGTCCACTGTCCCCAGGAATGGCTGGCTGCTCGCCTCCCCCTCACATGGCTCCACTCCAAGGCAGCCTGGGAGATGGGAGCCACCTACTCCGGTTCGATTGCGGAAGGGGACTACTAAAGACGGTACTTAGAGATACGTTTTAGTGATGGTTTTTGTCAGTGTTAGGTTGATGGTTGGACTAGATGATCTGAGGGGTCCCTTCCAACCTAAGCAATTCTATGACTGTGATTCTAAGGGATCGGATCAGCTGCTGCTTCCTGGAGGAACCCAACGGCCACCTACAACAGCAAACACAACGGTTGAGGGGGGTGAGCCACAGCTCTGCATATCTGTAACCACTCGACAAATGCTTCTCCCAAATCTATGTCTGGTAGATGGGCCTGGCTGCAAACATTCTGGGAAGGACCTCACTGCAGCTGCTGCAGTTGGGTGCCCACCTCCCACCGGAGCCTGGGTGAGCAGGCAGAGCTTCAGGGGCCTCCGAAGCCTTGGGGTTCCTCAGGACTTGCTACCACACAGGGCACTGACTGGAGGCCAGGCTCTACACTACTCCACAGGCAGAGCAAGGGTGACAGTGCCATGATCACAGTGTGCCAGGGGTGCAGGATCCACAGCAAGAAGTACACACCACTGGGCTCTGCACCACCAACCTGCTTCCCTGGTCACAGAAAAAGCCCATTAGGAGCTTTCACTGGTGGGACAGGGCTCAGTGAAGCCCAGAAGCCAGACATGCTGCCGACTGGGGATCACATCAGCCTCTGCTTTACCACCTGCAGATGCAGCACGTGACATGCCACTGCAAGAACCTTCTCACATCAACCCCAGCTGTACATCTGCCAAGGAAGCATTCAGGAAAAGCCTGTCCAGGAAGCCCCAGTGTCTGTCTGCAGAGCTGGGAAGCTTTGTCATTTCAGAGAGACGTGCTCTATAAAGCACTGCCTTGGTGCTAATAGCACCACGATGGGCCTGGGATGTGACCTTCAGCTGCCTGGATGTGACACAGCAGCAAAGTGAGGGGACTTACTTGCTGAGAGGTGACTTATTCCTCACAGCTTGTGAGCAGCTCATACCAGTAACACCTTCCTGAAGGTCTGCTTAACCTAGGACACCAAACAGTCGCATACAAAACTACCTGGGGGACAGAACTTCATCGCCTCAGTCGTCTTCCTAATTTTCCAGAAGACCACAACATCTATCACTTGGGTTGTAAAGTTGCCCAACTCAACCCATCATCTACTCACCTGTCGACGACAGCAGCGTGGAGACCAGGTGAGATGGGGAAGGGTTAACCTCCCAGTGCCTGCCTTGGGATTCCTGAAGGCCCTATTATCCCGAATTATTTTTCATAATTACTGCCACACACGTAGCCTACATCAAGAGTGAATCTTCACTTTGATAATTTGTGCTGTGAAATCTCACTTTGGGATCTACTTTTATCTCACACCAAACACCTGCAGGTCGTAAAAGGCAAAAAGGAAAAGAAAACGCCTCAAATCCCAGCCAGGTTTTCAAGTGTCAGAGAACACTAAATTAATGCTAAATTCTAACCGACTAAGTAAAGAGCCCCCCACCCTCTCCTTAAATTAGCTAAACAAAAGGACCGAGACTTTAACATATAATTAAGGCACAAAGAGGTAAAACTGTAGCTGTTAAATAAGGGGATGTGGACTTTTCAGAAGTTAAGAGGTATCCTAAAAACGGGGAGGGAGAAGGCTTTGTGTTCAAGCAAAAGGCCCAGGAATCAAAGTCCCCCGGCTTTGCCACAGCCTTCTGGTGAAATGCAAAGCCAGGCAATTACGCTGCGCTGGGCTTCAGCTCCTACACACCCAAAATGGATGCCCCGCTCCCTTTGCCGCACACGGAGACAAGCACCCTCTTTAATTAACCTTTGTAAAGCCTGGGCGATCCGTGGATGAAAAAGGCTCTCCTCGCCGAGGAACATGTTTGCGCACATACACCAGGCACCAAGCCGGAGCCGACCTGCAGCGCCGTACAGACCTGGAAGCTCATCCTCACCCAAACCTCCCGCTCCAACCCGGTACCTCTAGAGGAGGGATTTTGTTTATGAAACTCGGGGAAGGTCTGGATTATAATCTCTCTCCTGTCAAATTAGCTAGGAAACGGTAATTTTCCTCCGGGGACACTGGTGCCCATGAAGCACACATTTAAAATTTATCACTTTGGTTAATGAAATATCATCCCGGCCAGTTGCTGTAAGCACCTCTGGATGTCAAACTGCCAGGGGCAGATAAATGTCCTGCTGAATCCTACTAGATTCCAATAAACAGCTTTTAGGGCAGGAACTCGTGTCCAACTTATAAACGTTAAGGAACAGCTTGTGTTTCAATCCCATCCAGGTGCTTTACAATCCTGGCACAACCCCTGACCGCAGGGCCGTGCGTTTCGCATTAGCATGCTCGAGTCATCCCGCAGACGTAGGTACAGTCATCCACACAGCAGCCAGATGTGGGGAGGGACCTCTGGTCCGGGAACGACACGAGAAAGAAGCCTTAAAACAGGGCAGAGAGAGGACCCGCTGCTTGGGCCCCGCGTCCCCTCCGCACTCCCCCATCCACCCCTCTCGCACACTTGCTCTCGGGCAGGATTTCAAAGTAACGGACCCAACGCAGCCCCGACGCAAACGGGTGCCAAACTCCTCCACTGCGTTACAGAAGAGGCGCAGCTTAAACGGGGCAGCATCAGGAGAAAAAGAGAGAGAGGAGGAGGAGGAGGAGGAGGAGGCTGGCGAAGCTGCCGGGCTGCAAAGAGCAGCCGGCGCTACCCCTTGTATTCGGCTGCCCGCCCGCTGCGTTGATGAGATGCACAAGCCGCATCCCGAACCGTTTCTCCCAGGCTCGGGGACGGTGGCCGCGGGACCGCGGGGAGGCGGTTTAGATGGCAGGGAGGGCGGCTAAGCCACTCTTCGGAGCGGGCACAGCCTGTGTGGTCCCCGCTCTCCCTTCTGCTGGCAAAGTACAGCGCGTTCGCCGGGCGCGCAGGAACCCATATTACCCGGCACAGACCCGCGCGCATCCCAATGAGGGGGGAGGGGGCCGGAGGACACACCGCTCTGTAAATACTTCTTTATTAAGACATAAATATAAAGCTGAACAGGAAAGGAGGAATGACAGGGTAGACCGTGCCAGTACTGATCCGTGCGGATGATCTTAACGACGCTTGAACATCTGGTTCTGCTGCTGGCTTCCATAAAGTCATCTTTAAAACCTACTCGGGTTATATCTCCATCAGCTGTTCGGTGCCCACAATGACTTCATTAACATGTTTGGCTGAAAAGAGAGAGGGAGGAAAAGAAGAGGAATTGAGTTTTGCTTCAGCCCTTGCCTTTTTCAAATCTGCAACTATAAAACAAATGAGAAAAGCAGATTCTGGGGAACTCAAACACGGATTCGCTGCCTTTCTTTGGACTCCGGAGTCTCCCCGACAGTATCCCACACACAGGGCAAAGGCCTAAACAACTGACTAAACATCAGGAGGTTTCTCTAATGAGAGTTTTCACATGTATGTGTCACCACGAAACAAGAGAGGCCCGACAGAAGTCACAGCTGCTGCAGACAGGTGTACACCCAGGTTGAGGCGAAGAAGCACCAACGTCCAACATGGAGATCTAACGTAAAATTAAAGCTCAGTGACCCACCCCACCCCTAAAGCGTGCTGTGTGCCCTCAAACTGCATGGAGGCTGGGGAAGAGAGGGACTGCAGAGCATCAGGGGGACATGACCGAGGAAGCACAAGACCCTCTCAGCAATCCCAACTCAACTCAAGCAGTTTACAACAAAGGCTTTGGCTTTCTTTTTTTTTTTAATCTAAACCTGACTTCGCCCTCTTGGATTAAAAAAACCTGGATGGAGACTCTCCAAAAGTGTGTGAAGCAAAGCCTGTGAGCACGGTTATCAGCTCCCAGGGTCACTGTGGACAGCCCACCTCAGACTCTTGTGCAGCGAATTTGTCAGAGGGGCAATTTCTACAAGGTGACTCCTTCGCCTGTTCCCAGGAGCTCTGCACAGCCCCAGTGGACACATGAATGCGCCAGCCCCTGCCCCAGCACTGTTAATGCACTGCACTGAAAGAGCCTTCCCTTTAAAATGCAAAAGCAGCTTGTCAGGGAAGGACTGCAAATAAGGGATCTAAAGCCAAAATAATAAAACCACGCAACTGAAAGCCCAGTGCCTAAAAAACCCCAAGCATGCGGCCTCAGAGCGTGGCACAAAACCAGCAGGCTCAAAGTGGGTGTCCTCAGGGTACCGTGGGGGGGAGGCCGTGGATCTAATTTGCTCTCTGAGAGATGAACACCTCTTCAGGTGGAGCTCAGGTGTTTTGACCCATGCTCTCTGGCTCCCCATCTCCCCTCCTGCACATCAGGAATAACAACCAGCTCTGAAGCTTGGGATAAAGCACCAAGGCTTTCAAGGAGCTGGGACAGGGTGATGGAGGAGGCTGTGCTGGAGTGGAGGAGGGTGATGGAGTCTCCCACACCCTAGGCAGCAGAGGGGGTGGATAGCCAGGGATGATGGAAATAAGGAGTTGTGTTTTATTTACCCACCTAAAACTCCTCCCCTCGGGGGAGTGGATTTTGCAAGACTGCAGCAACACAACAAACATGTCACCTTTGGCTACATGAAGAAATTCTTGGCAAACCCCAAAACTGGCCAGGCCCACACAATGCTTCTCCTGGTTTAAAATTCAAGACATTACCTTTGCACCAAGCAAACTATTGCTCCAGAAAAAGTTTCATCAAAAACTGCTCTACAAACTTCGAGGACTCTGGCAAGATAATTTCCCACTACCACCCTGACCCTATGACCATATGGGTCCTGCTGTCTCCTCAGCCTGGGGAACAGAGTTGGATTAGTCTCATGACCACCTTTCAGAGACCCTTAGTGAAGGCAAAAATAAGGAGATCAAGGAGCTGCCTCTCGCCTTTGGCATCAGATTGAGTCATTTAGTTCTTTGCTCAGGGTATTTAGTGACAACTGGTAATTAATCCTGGAGTCTCACACTGACATCTTGGAGCTTAAAGTTGGAACATGGAGCCCAGTCTCCAGCACTCTGGGCAGGACGAGAGGAGGTGGATGCAGTGCTCAGGAAAATGAGGGACTGACTGTACGAGTGCCAGGTGCAAGTGTGATGTAGGTAGCACCACACAACTTCTCCAGCACGGCTCTGCCAATAGCCCCAAGTCCAGCCTTCAGCACCTCTCTCCTCCTGTCCTGGACCCCACACAGCTCTGCCAAGGTACCTCAAATCCAACCTGCAGCACTTCTTGCTATAACATTCCTCACCCCCAACAACTTTCCCAATATATCTCAAACAGGCCCTGTAGCAACTCCTGTGACTCCATTCCTGAACCTCCTCCAAGCAGACTACCTATCACGTTGATTTCTGTGATGTGAATAAGACCCTGGCCACCATCCAGTGCGAGTAATTACGTTATGCCTCTGCAGATTAAACTTGCCTTCATCTAGGCTTATAAAGAACCCTGTCAATTTATGGTTCTATATATAGGTTATCTGTAGCAATACTTTTTAATAAGGAACTTCTTGCTTCCTTTCAGACAGCACCCTGCAGTGTCCCAAATGTGCAGAGGTGAGATGGGTCCTGTCACAGACTTTGCTGCCGAGGTGGTACCTCGGTTCATATTTTGCGCTGACGAGCTTGCAGCTGCCTCAGGATATCTCACATTTTACACCTCACGAGTTCAAAATGCTTTTTGAGAGCGGACAAACAGGAGCATTCCCAGTTTACAGATGGAGAAACTGAGGCAGCAGTGAGTTGAGGGAGTTTAAGGAGCCAAAGCCACACGGGAAATCAGAGCACGCGTTCCCTCATCTTCCATCCCTCTGTCTGTTTCGTCCCCTCCTTGATCTGTGCTGCCTGGTAGGGCACTGCTACCTAAAAGACTCACATGAAATCACCAAACTCATTTCTCCTCGTACAGGCTAAAAGAAAACACATGAATGTGCCTGCCTCAAATCCCCGAGAAAGTTTCTAAGCGATAAAGGGAATGGTTTTGCTAGAAACAAAGCCCGATTCCGCACCCCCAGGGGATGCGATAGGCAGATAAGGATTCACCCCGCTTCCCTCTTCCCTTCCCAAAGCCCTCCTTGTGGAGGGAAGGGAATTCAGACTCCACTGCATGTGCCAGAGAGCCGAGCTGTGGATAGCGTTTCATTATCAGCCGCGGCTGCCAGTTGCCAGTGGCTCTGGCTGGTACCAGCAAGCTCAGTTCATGCAGAAACTCTGCCTGAAACTCTGGGGGAGGAGGGAGAAGTACCTCACATGCTTAGCTGTTGAGCTCCCTTCTCCTTCCCCAGCTCCCCATTAGGGATTTCTTACCAGGCTGCCTTTTATCTGACACTGGCAGGGTTACAGATGCATTCAGCCCACAGAGAAAGAAAAGGGATTAGAGAAAGGACTTTCAGAAAGTCTTAGAATTGGACTCTGCAACCTTAAATCATGTTCAACTAGATCTTCTCAGATTGGGAGCATCTGGTGCTAAGCAAATCCAGAGCTGATCAACACATTCAACCTCCTGATTAGCACTTTGCTTCAACTTGCTGACGCAGCCCAGCCTGAAGTCAGCCTGGGTGCTTGAACGAGTGTCCACGGAGATTTTACTGAGTGTAAATCAAAAACCTGTCACTCGTTATATACGCGTTCCTGCTTTGGAAGACATTTGTTTACACATACTGTACACTAGCCCCTTAAAAACATACGCACAAGGCAAGGAGAGCTAAGAGGGCTGGGGAGCAGGGCAGCTTTTGGTGCTTTTCGGCTAAAAACAAATTGTAATGCAAATAAACAGAGGGGAGGAAATGACTGTGCAGCCCAACACAAACCCCCCCAGCAGGCCAGGGGCCGGGGACCCAGCGCTCCCCAGCCTTCCTGGCAGGTTCCTGCCAAGCTGCTTACAGAAAGGGGATGCCGGAGCATTCCTTTAAAAGCCATGTGAAAGCATCTCCTTGTTGTTTGCTCAATTAGCCCCAGACAGATTGCTGCTGCTGCTGCTGGTGGCAACGCTGGGTTGTAAAGGAGGAGGGGAAGGAGGGGAAAGGGAGGAAAAAAAAAGAGAGAGAGAGAGAGAGAGAGAGAAAAAAAAAAAGGTTAGGGCCTAGGCCCAGGACCACCACGAAGTTCCAGCCCTCAGGGGCTCCAGAAAACGTTCAGTTTACTCACTCAATTACATACACTGTTTTATAAACCCTTTAAAATAAAATAGAAAACAGTCCCTGGCACAGAATTACTGCTCTATTATACAGCAGTGATGAAAGCCACTGCTGTGTATTTGCTCTCTTTAAAGCAAGAGATAGTTTAAGTTAAAAACCTAGGCGGGGGGGAGGGGTGGCTGCAGAAACGCATGCACGAAAACACGCTGTGGGTGTTCCCACCACATTCACCCGGGACAGAAGGGATCAGAGAGTGGGAGAGAAGAGTAACTTGTCTCTGCAGTGATGGTTGGCCCTAGAAAGGCAGCCAGGTTGGGGAGGGGGTGGGGGGGAAAGGAACTAAAGGGGCTTAAGGGGATGGGAAGCAGCTGAAGCTTGACTTTGGGAGGCTGGAGGGTGTTTTAAATTACATGTAGAGATAAAGAAGGGAAGCAGGTGATGGGGGCTGATTTGTTTGTGTTTACAGAGCAGTGGGGCTTTCCAGTCAAGGCCTGTTCTCTCCCCAGCCAGGCTTTACTTACTTGATCGCTGAAGATCAGGGGTGACGGCGCTGTGGCCCCAAAGGCCGGGAGAGTCTCACAGATTTCTTTGCTTCAGGCCCCTTTGTGCAGCCCTCAGCTGAGGCCACAGCTCTCCAAGAGTGATGCTCGCCATGAGCTGGGTGCCCCAGCTGCTCCCAGGGGTGGGAAGTTCTGGGAATGGGATTCCCCATTGGGAATGGGGCTGCTGGTAGCTTCAGGCAGATCGGCTCTGGCCCACAGCTGGGACCTCCAGCCCAGAAGGGGTGGGCAGCAGATGTCTCACTCCTGCCTCACGCCCACCCTGACTAACCACCAGTGTACAGTGCTGGTGCTCCCCTGATTCAGATGAGACTTTTCTCATAGTTCAACCGGTATTAATCCATCTGCCCTCAAACCCAGCTGGGGAATAGATGTGTCTTGGGAGTGTAGAGGTAAAGGCAACATCGAATTCAGTGCCTGAAGAGAGATTAATTTACTGTGGCTTGGAGCAGATGGATGAGGGGAGTAAAGGAACTGGAAAGACAGGTATGGGAAAGTCATCAGTAAGGGTCTGCGGAGAAAGGTTAGTCAAGGGGAAAGGAGACCAAAAGCTGGGGATGTGCCTAAGATAGAAAGCTCCTTAGGGAGGTGGACACACTTGGACTCCTAGTATTGGGGCAGAATCCTAGCCAAGCGTTTTAAGAATGGGGTTGGATTGTACCGATCAGCGTGCTCCCACAGAGTATCACCACCTCACAGCAACTGCAAGCAGGGACCCCAGAAATGTCAGTGTGAAAGACTGTCCACGCTTCTGCTAAGGTGGCAGAGATGCCATTTGCCTGGACACTGCTGCCCGCTGGGCTGGATGCAAGTGGAGGTCCCTTTCCTTTCTCAGCATCCATTGGGGTGTTCTTCCTGGCTCTTTTTATGTGGCTGAGCTCTAGCAGAGCACAAGTGGTTATTTTCTCTGCGTGGAGCATGTGAAAATATTTCCACAAGGTTGTGAACTGCTGCCTTATGGGTAGACTTCACAATCAACACGCTGCGAATGTGGCAGCTCGCTTAACCCGCTCACTCAGGAAGCCTGAACTTCCCTGGCCAGGACTGACAGTGTGCACAACTGTGACAGTCCCCAGCGGCAGAGGGGAGCCCAAACTGTCACTGGATGGATATTCTAGGAAGTTTTATGCCACTGCTAAGGCCAGAACTCATAAACCATTTCTATACAACTTGGAAAAGAGGCTTGTTAGGATCAGTTAGAAATGTAGTCACTGCAATTGAAGTCATTGAAGCAAAAATGACAACTATTTAAGAGATGCTGCCAACTAATACCTTTGTTGGGGACACTCAGTAGTTAAACTACTTTAGGGAACAAATAATATGGACCTCTCAGTTTTGCTATAAATTTAAACCATTCCTACATCATCTCCAGCTCATCTTGCACCCCAGGGCACAACATACATGTGTGCACTGTTTAGTCTGTGTCTGTTCTTCGTGGGCTTTCATAACACCCATCTGCACTGCAGCACGCTTTCTGATCCCGACCCTGTGTCGTGCTAAGTGTTTTCAGTTCCTCAAGACTTCACCAGGAGGTACTCAGCATCTTGCAAGAGCAGATGCTTGCCCCTACTTGAATGCAGCATCAGAAAGCCCCACAGTTCCTTCCTGTCCCTACCCTACTAAATCTTGGCTGGGGTGAAGCATCCTCACAAGTAGGGACCCATTCACATGTGGAGGTTTCATAAACTGTACCTGCCTTCAGAGGATGACATTGGAGAAAAATGTACTCTTTGGCCCTCATTAAAATAAAACAATCTTACTCTGTTTCATTGAGAAGTCCTAGGACTCCAAGCTTGGAACAGGACTTGGAAAATGATCGAAAACAGGAGCCAGTCCTTTCTGGATATGTGCCTTTTTCTGTTCTTGTGAGAAACCACACAGTTTTGGCTATGTGATAAGCCTCTGGAAAAAAGAAATCTCCGTTTGCACATGTTCTCAGGAGGGCAGCTAAAAGCTCCAGAGACTCTGTCTGCAGTGAGCACTCTCGACCATGGAAGTGCAGGAGGAAGGCTGGGCTTCCCCCAGGCTTGTATCCCTGCTCCACGGACCAGGGCAGCGCTCAGCACAGCAGCGCTTCCCTCCTCTGCCCACAGTGATCCCGGCTGGGCACGACGGCGGTATGGAATGGGATGCAGTCTGACTCCAAACAGTCAGGGGGTGAGTGCCAGATGGGAAATGGAGCATGGGACTCTTAGGCAAGGGGACTGGAAATAGCAGCTATGGTCAGAGGAGGAGAGTCAGGTGGGTGTCTGGGAATAACCAAGTAAGACAGAAAAGTGAGAATCTCTGTGGGAGAAAAGACTAGAGGAAAAACCAAAGAGAAGGCTGGGAATGGGATGAGACTGGTCGTTGTGGCCCAATGGCTGATGCTGGGGGCAGGAGCAGTAAAGCCTACAGTAACTACAGCCTTCTCCCCTCCAGCACCATGAGTGGATCTTGGGGCTGCTGATCCCCGTGGCCATCCGTGAAACCTCCTGGAAAAGAGTCTCTTGTCCCATTCCAGATATCTTATCTTAAGGAAGATGATGCCCTCATCAGCTGGAGCAGCAGAAGCTGTACAATGGAGTTCAAGCTTCTGACACAGCTAATGATCCATGCAAGGGCCAACATGATCCCATATAATAATCCTCCTTTTTTCCTTTTTTTACTGGACTGAACTCTCCCTCCCAACATTTACAAAGAAAATGTTAAGGCTAAAATGTCAAGTCTCTAATGTCTAGGAAATGCCACACGTGACATGCAGCTTCAGCACTTAAGCTGCCCAGTCCAAATGAAGGGGCAAATGATCACCCATTCTCTCCCTGTCTCTCACATCTCTATAAACTAGGAGGAAAAAACAACCATGTTTGTACTAAGGTGGTGAAAAAGAGGTTGTTAACAGCTGTGAAGCATTAAGATGACAACTGTTGCAGAAAGGCCACAGACAGGAGGGATCTTGTAACTTGTGTACAGTAATTAAGGTTTCAGATGCAAACTAAAAAAGGACAAGAAAATGAGGAATATGGAAAACCCCCACATTCAGCAAGCACTACTCATTCTGGATGCTGACTGTGTTAGAGCACCAGGGAATGTAAAAATGTATGGTGGCATCAAAGCTGTACAGGAACAAGCACACTGAAGTCTTAGTCTACAGCCTGGTCACAGAGATAACGCTACTCACAAGTTTGTACCAAGATACCAAGCTAAGATTAGATCAGCATCCTGGCTGCTGGCATTTCCCCCCCTTTCTAAATGCATGCTTTGTGGCAACAACACTGCTGTAATGCAGGTTTTGGGTGTGTAGCGACTCAAGCTGTCCCCAAATGGCATCAACTCCTTAATATCCAACCCACATAAAGCACCCCTGCTCCAACAACAGGGATGAAGGTGAAGGATAAATAGTTGAGCTTTATGTCAATTTTGCTAGTACTATCCTACGTGTGTGTCTTTACCACCTCTGTTCTTAGTGTTGCTTTGAGGAAAGGTTAGGCTGCTTTACTATATACTGCCTCTTCCTAGCTAACCTATACCAGATGTATAAAGTATTCCCTGCTGAACCTGGCCTAGAGACTCCTTTGGGAACTGTACTCACTGACTCTAGGGCTCATCTGACTCCTCGACTGGCCCACCACCAGCACTCCCTCTCTCTAGTCCTGCTTCAATGAGTGCAAGCTGCTTTTGAGCTCCTCTTTAAAAATACGTTCATCAAAAAGGCTGGAGCATGATCCTAATAACTGTCTTCAAACAGTGATTGAATGCTCTGTGCAATTAAGTTCTTTCAGAACTGCTGCCTGCCATTTCCTATCCCTTTAATAATTACCTCCTTTTTCTTAGGTACCAGCATGTTTTTCAAACTGCTACCTGCGTGAGGTAGCTTTCACAAAGCCCATCTGTTAATTCTCTGCTGGCAAATTCCTTAAATTAAAGTATCAAGGAAGAAGGAAAGTGGATGCTTCCTAAGCATGGTAATAAAAGCAGTAGGAAGAGAATGGTATGGCTCTCAGGAGGCAAGGCTTGCAAATCCAGAAGTTTAATAAAACTCCATACCTTGACTTTAATGGAGGCACTTAAAAGTACCATCTCTGGCCAGTGTTGTGGCAGGGCTGAAGCTAACGCAGGACTGGGACATCATTGCTGACAGTTACCTGCCCCCTCCTGCGTCTCTAACTTTCTTTTGGGTTTAAAAGTACTAGGCTGCATCTGATCTACCCTGGCAACTGGTGTTGGAGTGTTCCCTCTATTTAGGTGTCCAGAGCTTTGCCAAGCCCATTATTAAGTGATGAGGTCTCCCACCATGTCCCCAGAGAGATTATCCCACAGCCTACCAGACCACATCATTAGGAAAACATTCCAGATAGCCAGCCTAAATTGTGTTTAATTCAATCCCATTACTCCCAGCTGTACCATTTGGACCACCCTAAATATGCCCATATTCTTTCGCAGAAGGAAAAGGATGAGAGCTGGTTTGAGTTACGTTTGCCTATCATTTGTGGTAGCTGCTCTCCTGCCATGTCCTCCTTGCACAGGGCTGGAGTTCATTTGATGAAAGGAGGTCAGTGCACCACTGGCTCAAAGGGCTCCTGTACCCTGAGCCGCCTGGGCAGCGCGGCCAGGACTCATACGGCAGAGCAGGGAGCACACAGCCAGTTCTGCAGCAAAGTCAACTGTGGGATTTGCGTGGGGCTGTGTAGGATGATGCAGGGATATTTCTACCTCTGATGAATCCTGGCTGATGCTTTGGAATAAGGGACTGCTGTATTTTTATGTTTTTAATGTTTCTGGGAAGGTGTATGCAGCTTTGCTGAGGAGGTTTCTAGCGTGTAACTCCCAGACGAGGGTCAACAGCCAGCTGCTACCGCTTACGTCTGCTCAAGTGTGATCAGCAACAAAAGGTGGCTCCGACCCAAGAGAACTAGGTTTTTTTTTCTAACCTGGCCATGGAGGCTCGAGTTTGAAGAAGGAAAAGTTACCAAACAGAACAACACAGCCAAAGTCTTGATGAAAGGGGGAATATGGAAACAGACTTACAGGGCCACACCAAAAGCTTGGCACAAGGTACAGGAAGTCTTGGGCAGGGGAAAGGAAGTCATGGCATGCTTTCACAGCAAAAAAGAGAGGGCCCAGTTTACTATGGGACTAGCCAAGGTCAGAAGAGACATGCTGGGCTGGAAAGACTCCACAGTTCAGGAAATAAGTCATGAACTTCGCAGACAGATCCCAGACCACCGAGGAGAACCTGACCCCCAGCCCAAAGAAATTCCAGAATGGTTAGGAAACTGAGGCAGGGAAATGAACTGAGGCTTTATTATTTTTTTCTTGCTCAGCATAATGCTGTATTCATAATCTACCTGAATGTGTCTTTGCTAACGTCAATCATACGTTTCTGAACAGTTTAACTAGAGAGCCCACAGACTCATTAACAAGTGGGTTTAAGTTTTGGAGAGGTGAGCAGTAGACTCTACAACAATAGGCAAATGAACCCTGGGTTACAGCTCCATAGAGCAAAATAGAGCAAAATAGATCTACAGACCCTGAAAACTATTCAGAGAAGGATGACAAGGACAATCAAGAAGAAAGAACAGTTTCCATAGCAAAATCAACCCAGACTAGGATCTGCACTCTGGAAGGCACTACTGAAGCAGATGTGAGCGAGGTCAAAGGGTGATATTTCTGTTTCAAGTAATCTACTAAATAAATCAAACTTGTTCCCATTTCCTAAAATATTGGCTAAATCTACACGATGCAGGTTAACAACCAAGAGTGGCCTGATTCAGCTCTTAGTGATCATGCAGACGTGTGGATGTGGCACTTAGGGACATCATGTCCTGGTGGACTCAGCAGTGTTAACGTTTACAGTTGGACTTAATGATCTTAAAGGTCTTTTCCAACCTAAAAAATTCTATGACTCGATGCTCAGGGGAGGACACAGATGGAGCCACATGATTAGTGCAAATTTTCAGTGATGGGGGGGCAATGAAGCCCACAGCAGCCACTGACTCAGACTGACGTGATGGGCATGGCCATAAGAAGGCACAGATTCTGCTTTACAGGGACCAAGACCAGAAGACTCACTGGGTCTGAGACTTGTAGCTGCAAGATCAATACTTGGTTTTCATGAGCTTTTTTTTTTACTTTCAGTTTCAATTTAAAGGCCAATTTGTCAAATGCATAGCTGTCAATAGGTTACACTATACTAGGTTAAGCCCTGTCCCTGTGTCAGGACACTTACAATTGGGAATCCATAAAGATGAAGCGAGCAAACAAATCCTGATCTGATTAAGTAACTTCACATGGAGCCTGCAAAGGAACTCACTTCTGTCCTCAGCCCACACCCGAGAGCAGGGATCTGCCAAACCCTAACCATAAATATTCATTAAAAAGCCCTCTCCTTGGGATGCAGTCACTGAGACAGCCATTTCCTGCCCATTATCTCTTAGGGCAGGAAATCAACAGTTCCACTCAAGCGGTGACCACCGAGCCCTCCCTACACACACTTCCACTGGACGGCTTCACTTTGCCCAAACGAGAGCCACGTAGTGGTAAACCCTCTGAAGCCCCAAAATAGCACTTCATAGCAGTGAAGCAGATCTGAACGAAGCTGTCCTTGTATTTAGTAAAGAGCAGCAGCTCCCGGTGTGATAGTCCACCTCAAGCTTTTGGTTGGAGCAAGGGGAATGGGAGCACACTGGCACTGCAGGATGGTGCATCTACAGAGAGACGGATGTCTGTGTAATCAGTAACTTTACTGCACCGCCCCTGACGCTGACCAAGATTACTGGTCAAAATAACAGCTCCTTCTGCTGAGGACAACTCCAGGCTGATCTAATTGTGGTCTCTGGGAAAAAAAAAATAACTGTCTCAGCACCCAATCTTGTTCTTTATAACAACAACAACAGAGCTTTTCTGCCAACTTCAGAGGAGCAAGTCCCCAGACTATTCTTACGCCAAGAAGCTGTACTTTCCATGAAAAACAAATCCTAATATTATCGGACACCACACTGCAGAACTGCCACTGCTTACTGGCACTTCATGAAGAAGCAGGAGTAAAATCTCGAGGAAGAAATTCTGAGAGGGATTACAAACACGTTGCGAATACAGCTCCTCTACTTACCTTTGGTTTCCAGCTTCTGGTCGCTTCCAATCAAACAGTCTTTGATGTCTGCGCCCTTCTCTATCACAGCGTTATGACAAATGACACTGCCCTGAAGACAGCACCTACAAGAGAAACACAAAGTAAAGCAAGCAATTCAAGATGACAGGTACAAACCAAAGGTATCCACTGGAATATCTAATGAGCCCCTGGCACGATCCTGTAAGTAGGTTCAGTTCTGCACTTTTCTCAAAAATTCCACTGTTCTTCCCCTGATCCTCATACCCAGCTACTGGAAAAACTGAAATGCCAGCTGTCAGAATGGGTTCCCAAAAAAAGGGTTTCCAGTTGTACATCCTGTTAGAACAGCTTTCCTTAAATGTCCTTAACAGAGTAAATGCCGCCAGAGGATTTCATAGACAGGACATTGTTCTTGGACTTGGGGCCTGGATCAAGTCTCGCATTTTCCACAGAGAATATGGCTAACTCTGGAGGTGGCTTCTCTGCTCAGCTTCCCACTTCCAAAGTGGAGCAGCAGCCCAGTCCTTCCCTGTGCATTTTGCTGAAAACTTTTGTATGTTCCAGCTTGCCAGGCACTAAGAAAGGGTGGTGAGAAGGGGCAGATCAATACCTCAGCTGGTTGGCTTTGTTCCTGTTACACAAGCACCCAAACATGACCACCCTGCAGTACTAAGGCAACAAAACTCACACTGGACCCAATCTACCTGCACACTCACAGAGCCTTTGAAACCACAAAGTCTGAAATGCTACATAGGATGGAATCTTAGCAAAAAGTCACCTTATTTCAAAATGTATTGGAATCTGTGATAACCAGCTTTCACATCTGCTGGTCTGATTGTCCAGACACCAAAGAAGTTCACAGTCCAACTGCTGGCTTTGTAACTCCTCTGCTGAGAGCTGCTGAGTGAATTTCTGCACTGCTCTGAGCCCCTCCATGCAGTAAAATGAAGTTGTGAATCTTTACTGGTATCTGTGATGTGTCCTGAAATGCTATTCCCTCAGCATCATGAGTAGTGCTAAATGGTAATTAATGTAATTTCTTTCAAAGCTACAAAGCAAACGGTTTTCCTCATTTTCACACAGGCAAAGATAGGCAGGAGCCACTGGAGGACAGAAAACTTGAAGGCATCCAGCTGAGAAGAGTCTAAAAACACTAAGTGTAACACACATCAAAACCATGTGATTGGGAAGAAGGTATAACCAAGATATATAACCCCGAAGAGATGCAGGTAATCTGGGCCACCATATTAATCCTACTGTGAACCCTAGCATTTCATGTCTTCTCCCCGGTATTTCTGCTAATATGAATAACAAAAATTCTGGATATTCTTGCTATCCTCTGTTGAACAGCTGATCTCTGCCTGAAGCTTTTGTTTTCAGTAACTTTCTGCATGGTGAGTTCCACAGCCTAATGACCTGCAGCCATTCCCCACCTTGGTCCCAGATGTCACCGTTACTCACTGCACTGGTGAAACACAGGGGCACTGCACCATCAAGGGTGCCTTGTGGACAGAAATGTTACCTTCCAGTCTGAACCAACAGTGGGTTTTTTTTGGGTCAAAGCCCTGAGCCTCAGCTCTGTATTGAATGGAGAGCTGTCTGACTGTGGTCCTCAGGAGAAGAGAGAAAGCCCAATCTCACTGCAGACCGCTGGATCCTAAAAGTAATTCATAGAATCATCTAGGTTGGAAGGGACCTTTAAGATCAATCATCAACCTAACTGACAAAAACCCATCACTAAACCTTGTCCTCGAGCACCATGTCACCTTGTCTTTTGAATACCTCTAGGTGCCTCAACCGCTTCCCTGGGCAGACCGTTCCAATGCCTGATAACCCTTTCCATGTAAAAATTTTTCCTAATATCCAACCTGAACACAACTTGGGGCTGTTTCCTCTTGTCCTGTCACCCATGACTCGGGAGAAGAGACCAATCCCTGTATTTTTTTCTGGCTCACACGTCACTGTTATTTAGTATACAGAATTTGCCATTAAACCTATTACAATCCTGTTGCTTGCGTGAGGCAGAGCAGAAACCATCTGCCCCACAAACCCGGCATTAATTCTGCAGGAGTAAAAGCAATAAAAGGGGACCTCAGCCGCAGCGGTGAGCAGTTACGACCCCCCTTGAACAGACTGTCCCCTCTGAACAATTATTCTTTTAACTCATTTAAACTCCCCCTTCTCTGACCTATAAGGAGGCAACGGGAGCAATTATGCTACAAGTACCCAGCTCAGGTTGCCTTGGCAAGGTTTTTACTAACATGTTAATAAGATAAAAAGCGGCAAAGATACACAGCAGACCCCCGCCTGCCTTTGCTCTCACACTGTCACCATCTGCTTCCTTTCCAATAGCCGCCTGTGGCTGCCCGGTGGCTCGGGCCATCCCCTTGCCCAACAGCGGTCGCTGAGAGCGAGAGCCACCCCGCGTTTGCAGCCAGGCCAGGGAAAGAATGGGCAGGGGGACTGCCCACCGCTGCCATCCTGACTTGGCTTTCCACAGGACTAAGGAAGGCGATGGGAGAGGCTGCTCATTTCCGACTGGAATGGCTCCCATCCAAAACGTACACTCCAAAATACCTCCTCCTCCGCCACTTCGAGCCAGTCAGCTGAGAGCTTCCCCCTGCAAACCTTTAGGTTCCCACCATCTATCATTTCTGCTGAGCACGAGAGCAGCCATGAGTACACTACACCTCTTGGCGTTACCCCCATGCAGGAGGATATTGCCCAGCAGAGAGGAGACTGAAGCTGTGGGTCTGGAGAAGGCTGGATGTGTGGTCAGAGCCTACTTGGGGATAGTTTTTTCCCTTCCTGGAAAAAGAGTAGCGTTGTAACCAAGAAAATGCTGATGACATTAACATCAAAGATAAGGGGGGGTCCTGCCAAACCATTTGTTGGGAGGGCCAGGCCAGGGAACCAAGAGGAACTTGGCTGTGCCAGGTGCTCGCAAACCAGCCCTTCCCCAGTGCCAGGGTAAAACAAAACCCAAGAGCTTCACCACCCCAGGAGTTTCTTAAAAACTTACAAACCCAACCAACTGCAGAAGTTTTAAAACCATACTCTGCGCTCAGATTACCCCAGTCACACAAACCAGCAGCGAATCCGGCTTTTATTGCTCAAGTGGAACAAAACTTCAGGAGATAAAAACACAATTTGTGGGTGTTCCCTTCACCCGCTGACAGATGTAACCCAGCCATTTTGAAACCACTTGTAAATGCCTTTTTTTTTTTTAAAAAAAAAAAAAAAAGTATGTTATAAAGCCTGCCAAGAGAAGTATTTTGTGTGTTTATTTAATTTTTACTATTTTTTTGTTGTTGTTGTTGAAGAGTAAGGAATAAACTTTTATTCTCTTACAGGGTAACTATCACATCTGAGGGCACTCTGCTGTGTTCTCCTTGGGGGAACTGCCAAGCTTAACAGTTAGGTGCCATTAGTCCTCAAAGGTGCTCTGACAGCATCCAGCTTCACCAGGACGGCCGTGTGGGCGCACACACACACACATTTGATGTACAGCTTTATAATGCAAACCATATTTATTATTTTTCCTCCCCCCCCCTGAAAACGTAGTGTATTATTCAACTTTTCAGCACGGTGAAAACGGATATCTTCTGACCTTAAAATCCAAAGAGCATGTTCAAACCCACAAGAGGAACTAATTTGGGGCATTTGATTTATGGCTGAAATTTCAATCTGAATTTGTTTTAAGTGCAATCACAAACTGAAAGTCTGGCAGCTGGGGTGTTTTTCAGAAAATAAATACAAATATTTGGTGTGTGTCTGCATTCTAGAGAGAGCGTTTTACAAGCCCAGTCCTGCAGTGGGAACAGATGTAGCCGAGGCATTAATTCCTTCCACAGGTACAAGGTGGGAATGGAAGCGCGTGAGGGAGAGCCTGCGTGTACGCCTGTGTCCGTGGGCGCCCGTCTCCTCTCCGAGAGACAGAGAGGCTGACTTTGGGGTGGGTTTCTTTTTCTTCTTTTTTTTGTGAAAGCGAGAGAACAAGAGCAAAAGGAGTAGTGGCCAAGGAGGCATGGGGGGATTACAAGGATTTAGGTCTTTAAACTGCAGACCACCTAACAAGATCACTCTGAAATGCCACTAATTTCAGTTAAGGCCACAGACCTCCCTTCCTCTGCCCTCCCTCTCTCCCCCATTGTAAACAACTAATCCCAGCAGAAAACAACAGAGAGCAAAATGTACACACATTCTGCAACATTCCAGGTCCTTCTTTATCTTTTATTTATTTTTCTAAAAGGTCAGTGTATGTATGGAGGGAGGGGGGGGGGAGGGAAGAAAGCCAAAAAACCTCAAGTCCATCTCTTGTGTGGGCTTGAAGGAAGCTGGGAGAAAGCAAAGTCCAAGAGCACACAATATGAAGCTTTTATAGCAGAGCGATTCCTGGACTCGGCTTGCTTTCCCCTCCCTCTATTTGTGGCAAAGTCGCATAGCTCTAAACCAAAGGACAGGGTGGTCGATTGCATCTGAAAGAAATGTAAAGAATCGAGAAAGAATTCCATCTCCTGTCGAAATTATAAATAAGGAAGTATTAGTCCCAGAGACAGGCTGATTTACGCCGCCCTGGAACTGCTGACTTTCAGCCCGAGTATCAGTCTATAAATCAACCTCTTAAATCACGTGTGTCAATTGCTGCAGCGCTGCCATACTTAGGAAAAGCAAGGCACCTATACCACTGAAAGCAGGAAGATTGCCAGGGCACTGAGGTGCCGTACCCTTCTTAATTTTCTAAAGTGTAAATCTGAGATCAAACATCCTCTGGGGGAACGGGAAATCAAAATACGCAGCGCTCAGCACACTGGGAGCAGGCTGCAGGAGTCCAAGACACAACCCCCTAATTACAGGCTACCCACTGATTATTTAGGACTCTGTGATTAAAGTGATGAACGCTCCTGGGAGAAAGGGGCTTAAGTAACTGAGGTCAAGACCTCAACTGCAGCTCTCGCCCTAGTTGTGCAAGCTTAGGAAGGTATGAATGTCACAGGTTTGCCTTGCAGCAAATCTCCTGAAACGCCAATGGAAGTTATCCAGGTCTGCTACTTTAATCCAATTGTGCCAAAACCCCGACATAATCTCTGTTGGGCAGCAAAGCAAATGAGGTGCCTCAAATGCAACGCTCAAAACTATAGACTCACGAGGAAGAAAGAGCCTGGAGCGCAAAGCTTAGGACAAAGCCTGTTGGTACTGCTCTGCCGTGCCAAGAAGTCGGGTCTCTTGCTCCTCCAGATGAGCTATGAAACGGAGAGACTGATTTGGGAGTTAAAAGGGAAGGATGACATGCCTCAGCAGCTACTTTGCTGACTGAGGGGTAACAGCTGTGGATTCCCCTGGGAGCAACATCCCGTTCTGCCCCGACCAAGAAGGTAACAGCCCCAACAGGCACCTTAATAATGCCCAGAGGTGGCGAGGAGGCTCTAAAACCTACCAGCAACCCTGCAAGGAATCACTCCCCTGTTAGCTAGTGAGTTGGTGGCTGGGACACACGATCACAGGGACGAGGCACAAAGACCACGGGAAAACAGGGAAGAGGCAAAAACACTATTAGGAGACTTGAGAACCCAAAATGTTGCCTTCACGGACACACTTTACACACCAATATATTTTTACACCGACACCCTTTTGCACAGCAACAAGCAAACCCAGGGCACCGTGAATCTCACGTTATACACTCAAGTAAATACCAAAGGCTACAATAGATGCCAGCAGTACGTGCTATAATTTATAGATACATTTCAAAGCAAGCATTCTTAAGTGAATTCGGGCTTTGATCTCCTGTTTTGCCCCTTGGGGGTAACAAAAACATTCTACCAACCCCCCTAAATTCTTCACCCGTCTCTGAGGGTGTTTTTGCTAAGGAACTTGTTTCATGTCTCTTTTCTAGCCAAGCTCATCACTGTGGTATGGCTCCTTTACACTTCTTCCCCACACCCTAAACATTTTGCATTACATATTGCATATACTTGCCAGCACTCGTATTTTCCAGTGAAAGTTCAACTGACCTTAAAGGATCACCTCAAACCTCCTTAATGTGTTTTATTAAGTGAAACTTGGGCTGCTGGGGGAGGTCGCCTGGAAGGTTGTGTCTCACCTCTGAAACTTCAGTTCAATCCTGCTGATCTTGGAACAAACAAATTGGTGGCCTTTTATGTAGCTGCAAGCTCGTTTTTGCACACTCGAGCGAAAGTGCACTGTGGGGAGTTTTACCCCAGAGAACGCCCCCATGCAGGAAAAGTGACCTCCCTCCGGACTCTGTTTTGCAGAGCGGGAGGGCCACGTCCTGCACGATTTTACAGAGACTCAGCTTATGCCAGGGAAAAGCCATTGGTGTCTCTGTTAAGGTAACAAAGCAGAAAAGTTCTGTGTTCACTCTCGTCTCTGGGTTTGCCTCACTCACTGGCACAGTCAGACTGAGCAGGGATGCTGGGACACACAGTAGAGAGACTTTTCTCTGGGGCTTTTCAAGGGCAATTCTGCATTGAGAGCCGTAGCCCTCCACAGGTTAAATCAGTTTCTGCATCATGTGGGCTTTCCTGAGAAGGAAAAAGATTTTCTAAATGTCCCCCTTACAAACTAAGCCTGGCTTCTTAGAGCCAAGTTGAACCACTTCAAGCCCACAATCCCCTTAGGGAGGTACAGGCACGATTCTGGCACAGTGTGAGATTTTCTTCCTTTGCTATACCCAGGTCGTGGAAGAATTTCCAGAGCACCACAGACGCTGACATCCAGATTCTCACCCAAACCCAACAGCATTCAGCTGCTTGTGAAAGATCTCCATACCCCTCGTTGATCAGCCCCATGTGGCTGACAGGAGGCAGAAGCCTCCTGGAGACTGGAGGTAGAAGGCTCTACAGTCAGACATAACTCTGGCCATCTGAAGCAGCAGATCAGCAGAGTGAGGGGGGATGCTTTAAAATGACACTTTTCAGAGCTGGTCCCGTGCCTTAAGTTCAACATTTGATGTATGAGATGTTTGGAAGATTGGGAAGAGCTCCCCACACTATCAGGGAAACATCTGTGTCTGAGATTAAAGAACAGGTGATTTATTTAAGACAGATTGATGTACCAGGAAGCTAGCCAGAAAGAAACTTCTGGGTTTTGGAGGAACTGCTGGCAATAAAGGTTCAAACACTCACAAGATAACAGGTACTACATGAGAAGTAACCTAAATACATTAGATACAGCAGAATTTGACTTCATTTGAAAGTAACTGAAAACTAGCCCTGCAAGTAGCTCAACTGCTTTCCCCTCACTGGTTTCCTGGTTTGACCTCTCTTCTTCAATTTGTCTTCCTGAAAGGAAACTCTGTCAGCCAGAGGTTGTCTCTATTCAGTATCTTATACAGCATGTGCATTGAATTAAATAGGAGAATGAAAATTTTGGTCCCTGACCAAAAAATTTACAGTATAAAACCAAGATGTGTGACAAAAAGGACAAAGTGTGATTGCTACATAATCAAGAGAAATAAGAATTCTTTTTACAGGCAAGGACTATATCTGGATTTCTTCATTCTTTTCCATATCTGTAATATACTTTATCCATATATTTAAGCTGAGCATGAGCGTTTAATGAATCAAGTTCCCACTTTTCACATGCTTTCTAAACACAGTGTCCAAGGCCAGGCTGGATGGGGTTTTGAGCAACCTGCTCTAGTGGGAGGTGTCCCTGCCCACAGCAGCGGGGTTGGAACTCCAGGATTTTTAAGGTCCCTTTCAACTCTAATCATTCTATGATTCTATCTAGGGCTGGCATTAGGCAGAGGGGCAATTGCTGGTGTGAGACAAAGTGTCCAGAAGACAACTTAAAAATGTTAAACCAACTTCAAAAATGGTTTGAGATACAAAGTGTTTGGGAATCCCAGCATGAGCAAAGCTTTATTTCCAGCTCCGCAAGCTATGGCGCTGGAAACAACTTTGTCTCCTTATTCCTCCTCGTAAGAGAATGTGCTGTAAAATATATTTTACAGTTTCAACAAATGTTGCCTTGGCAATAGGATCATTCCTTTGTATTGCCACTATCCAAAGGGAAAAAGACCATTTATGCTCTGAACCTCTATAAACGCTCAATTCCATCCTGGTTTTAATTAGAACTTTCTTCAAACCGCTCACTGTTTCTACATCAGGTGCTGATTTGGCACTATTGAGGAAACAACCAATAAACTTCACAATCAATCTGCAGTTAGTAGTCAATCCAGCTTGGCTTGCTTGTTGTTTTCTTCCTTTGTACATTTTCTCATAGAAAGTAGCAATAAATTGGAGACATGTGGTAAACTAGTGTAGCCTTTAACCAGTCACACACGGTCTCTCTCCAGACCCCTCATCGAGTAACACTTCAGCATCTGTGCCATCTACCTTCACACAGGTAGAATCATTGACTCATTCAGGTTGGAAGAGACCCTTGGGATCACCAAGTCCAACCATCAGCCCTGCTCTACAAAGTTCTCCCCTACACCATATTCCCCAACACCACGTCTAATCTAATCTTAAACACATTCAGGGATGGCGACTCCACCACCTCCTTGGGCAGCTGACTCCAGTGCCTGACCAGGCACAACCCCTTTTAACAAACTCAACACGTTAACTCACTGTCTTCATACAACCTAACAAGGAAGATATTAGTTTTGGCTGACATGACATTTACAGCACCGGTCTTTCCTCCACAAATCTGGGTACTTTAGTTCTTCATACAAATTTTTAATCCAGCCTTTTCTTTCTGCCCAGGGATACAGAACTCCTCAAGGTTTCCCACTTCTCCCCGGGGGACTTGTCTAACTTCTCCTCTGTCCTCAATATTCACATCACCTCCCTGCAGATTTTATAACCTGCAGCACTCAGCATCACCTCCCTTGCATTTTAAGTTCCCTGATGGAGCAATGCTCTGAAGTTCACTGCCATCATGTGCAGCCTGACCCAAAACATACCTCCTTCCTTTTCCAAAAGGTGGCCTTCTCAGTGTATGATATGGGGAACTGCACCAGTTCTCATTGGGCAGTACGTTTTCATATAATTCCAACAACATGCTGTAAAAGCTTGATTAACACAACAAGGAGACAAGATTATTGTTCAATAGTTCCTGCCCCTGCACACACACACGACAACCTAAATCCCAGCTGCAATGCCAGTCTTAGAGTTCCTGACCTGAGGCTGCCCACTGCATCAGGCTACCTGGCAACTGTCTGCTGCAGATTCCTTTCTGGAAGGAATCCTCTCCTCCTCCCACTGCTATTCACGGTTTGGGATACAGTGTGAAGAGTTTAAAGGTGAGGAATCTTCTGAGAGACATCAAAATATATCCACGCTCTGGATACCACCCAGAGAACTGTTAAGTGACCAGACATTTATCTTTTCCATTGTCCAAAAGCAATCATCCCCAATGAGCAGTTACTTTGGTAAGATTACAGGTGAGACAGGCTGAGCTTCCTTGGTTACTCTGTGAAGGTCTGGTACTCCCTAGGTGTGGAGGTGAAATCTTGAGCCATTTGCATCTTGCTGTCACCCCCTCTGACAATCAAAGCAACTTATCATTTCCATAAAAAAACCCTCATTTCCTCATTTGAAGCATACTGCTTTCTTCTATTTCCCTGAAAAAAGGAAAAACAGCAAAATGCTTCGTTTCAGAGACTAAATCTGCCACAGAGCCCCCGTGGTACTGACTACCAGCATGTCAACAAGACCATTTCAAAGCATGGCTTACTGCGGACTCGGTATTTATCCGAGCTTTTCATGCTTGCCTCCCTGACTAACTTCTAAGTAGTCCAAAGATCAGGGTGGTTTTTTTTCCACTACTACAGTCTCATCTCTTCCCATCTTTCCCAAGGAAACATTCATTTTCCACGACTAAGGAAGAAGGAGATGACAAAACGGCCAAGCTCTTTTCAGTAAGTGTATACACTGAGATAGTTGTACTAACAAACAAGGGATTTCGAAATCTTTTTCTGCAGGGATGGAATAAAGGATTCAACATGCTTTTCCTGTTAATATTATTTGTAATGCTCAGAGCACTTCGGCACAAGGTCCTGTATGACCAGAGCAACCAGACAATTCCTGCTGCCAGAAGCTAACAAACTAAGTAGAACTACAAGACTGGTAAAAATAAATACAATGTTTGAAACAAACCCCTAGCAAACCAAAACAAAAGCCAAAGAACCTGAAGCTGGATTCATCCATCCCTCTCTAGGCCTCATTTGAAGGAAGCCAAGTGTGCCCGCCTGCACCAAACAACACGCGGTTATCGCGCTCAGCCCAGCATAATCAGTTGCCAGATTGTCTGCAAGCCCCAACATAGAATCATAGAATCATTCAGGTTGGAAGAGACCCTTGGGATCATCAAGTCCAACCATCAGCCCTACTCTACAAAGTTCTCCCCTACACCACACCCCTCAACACCACATCCAATCTACTCTTACACACATTCAGGGATGGTGACTCCACCACCTCCCTGGGCAGCCCATTCCAGTGACTGACCACTCTTTCTGTGAAGAATCCTTTCCTAATGTCCAGCCATTGATGACATCAGCCATCTCGGTTCTGTGAAGACATCAGGGTGGAGTTAATGTATCAGAGACATCACTTTTCATTTGCAAATGGCATGATGTCCCTACATCCCTACAGCTTCAGGCAGCCTGCAGCGCTTTAGCCAGCCTGAGTCCTTCGCAAGCGAGGTGCCAGGGGGCTCCCCCGGCCAAGTCTCAGGACTCCAGGGACCCTGTTAGACTGCCCCACCTCTAACAGGAGGGGCGACCCCCAGATACCGCAGAGACCGAGGACACGTACGGCTCCTGCAGCAGCGCTCAGACACACAAAGTTTTCAAGTGACCTACAATTTCAGCCCGATTAGCAGATTTTCCCCAACTATGTAACTCAGTGCAGTCATTTGTCACGGAGCTCTGGGGAGCCGTCCAGAGGGAAACAAGAACCGTTTCCCCGCTGCAGGCTGTCACCTGGGCAGTCAGCATCTCTCAGCACTTGCCCTGTTGTATAAATTACATCCCTCCCAGCTTGGTCAAGTACGTCCATCATTCAGCACATATGTAATCTTCGCTGGTTTATTGTCTCATTGATGGAAGAATTAGCTGCACAGTGGGAAACACATTAAGAAAGGACTAGCAATTATTTTGCCGGTGTTACTAACTTCTTTAATCCCCTGTAATCTCTTCTAAGGGGGGATTCGTATCTACTCAAATCACTTCACGGGAGGCAGATATAACATAACAGAAGCCCTACACACCGGGGAAAACAAAAAAAAACAGCTACTGGTCCTCCAGTGTCAAACACACCAGCCATTGCTGCGGAGTGGATCATGATTTGCAAAGAGTATGCAAAGGCTCTGTCCCAGTGAGCCCCAGTTCCTTGATGCCTTCAGTTGGGAAGGTCATCATCATCTAGGTCATAACCTCTGCTTCTCCAACGAGAAGCCAACCACAGCCTAACAATAGGAACCTACTTCTGTTCTAAGCACCTTGTGGTGTTCCCATCTGCCCAAAAAGAATCTGTTTATCCATTTCAGAAGCTGGTATCAAATGTGGTGAGGCTACTCAAAACCTTTTTCTGGTTTGGAGATGTAATTTGTGGATCTTGAAGCAGCAGGAGCTATGGCACAGGATCCTCAATTCACATTACAGGAAAACCAACAAGAGGTAAAACTTTTTCTTTTCTTTTCTTTTCTTTTTTTTTTCATTTGTTTTGTTTGTTGTTTGTTGTTCTTTGTGGGTTTGGGGCTTTCATTGTTTTTTTCCCCCGATATTGACATAGTGAAGTGAAGCTGCTGATCACTTCTGCAGCTGAGATGGGGTAAAAATACAGAAAATGAAAGTTAAGCTAGCGGTGACTCAAGTGGTAAGGGAATTACCAAGGCACTGCCATGTATAATCACAGCTCTTGATAAATAAACTCAGAATGCAGAGCAATTTTTGCTTTTGGTTGTTCCCAGTCTTCTGACTTTCAGAAATTATTTACCCAATTTTTTTTCTTTCTTGCCTGGGTTATCTAAACAGCTTTGTGCTCTCCATCGTATCTGCCCTGCTGCAGTTTTCTCAACCTACTGCTTCAGGTTGGTATTATTGCAGTGAACACTGCTGGGAATGGCCTTCAGCTACGACTCCCATTTGACCAGGGCATTAATATTGTAGTCCATTAATTTTCTGGAGCTGCCCATGTCAGCATTAGAATGTATATTCTTTACATGATACAGTTTTTATCCACTTCTCAGTGCAATTCCAGAAGTTTCAAATACACAATACCTTACGGAATCACGGAATCATCAGAGTTGGAAGGGACCTCTAGAGATCATCCAGCCCAACTCCCTGCTAAAGCAGGATTGCCCAGAGCACATCACTCAGGACTGCAGCCAGGTGGGGCTTGAAAATCTCCAGAGAAGGGGACTCCACCTCCCTGGGCAGCCTGTTCCAGTGCTCTGTCACCCTCACCCTAAAGAAGATTTTCCTCATCTTTGAATGCAACTTCCTGTGTTCCAGCCTGTGCCCATTGACCCTTGTCCTGTCGCTGGGAACCACTGAAAAGAGTCTGGGTCCATCCTCCTTCAACCCACCCTTACGACACTTAAAAGCATTAACAAGGTCTCCCCTCAACCTTCTCTTTCCCAGGCTAAAGAGCCCCAGCTCCCCCAGCCTTTCCTCATAAGGAAATCCCTTAATCATCTTTGTTACCCTATGCTGGACTCTCTCCAGCAGTTCCCTGTCTCTCTTGAACCGGGGAGCCCAGAGCTGGATGCAGTGTTCCAGTGGTGGCCTCACCAGTGCACAGTAGAGGGGGAGAATGTCCCTCAAACTACTGGCCGCACTGTTCCCTACACAGCCCAGGATTCCACTGGCCCTCTTGACTACAAAGGCACGTTGCTGGCTCATGCTTAGATGGTGTTAAAATTGGCTGGCTCTTTGAACATTTGCTATGCAACAAAAAATTAATCAGATCTGCTAGGGTTGTGCAAATTTTGACCCATATCAGCCAACATACACTGACTTTCAGATTAAAGTCCAAGATGTTTTCTGAAGTTGGCGACTAGATAAAGCCCGAGTTATTTTAGAGACACTCGGGAGAAGAGATGTTTGTGAAGAGCAGTTGTCCATGGTGGGCAGTTTGAAGCAAAACCACGTACAATTTATGCTCCTGTCACATCAACACCTGTAAGAATTACTAGCATTTTAACAAAAACCAATCCTATTTAACCAAAGTCATGAAAGAGGGTCAAAATAATCCATAGAAAATCTTCACTAAGTTACAAGCAAGACTTCTTTCACCAACACTCAGCAGCTAGAATACTGCTTTATCTGGTTGCCCGTGTATGCATGACTTCATACCCCTCTAATGTTAAGGCTCCCCCTGAAGCAGTAAGAAATACTTTATCAGCTCAGTATCTGTGCAGATCTGCACAATATGCTTTGAAATAAAGCACCACAGTCTATAATCTTAATTCTGACTGGAGAGGAATAGTGACAAAATTGCCTCCAGTGCATCAGTGTGCAGTAACCCTAGAGCAGCTGCAGAGATTAAACCCCTGGGACTATGAGGTTTTTCCACTCAACGGTGGCTACATTGTTTTCACTGAGAGTGACTGGGGATGACATTGTTTTCCCAAAATTCACAAAAATGTTACCCCAAAAGTTAGTTTTCCCCCCTCTTAAAAACCAACATATCACCATCTTTATGATGCTTATGGAATTTTGTGGAACGCTTAAGATAATGACTCTGTGCTCAATTTAGGATTTAGAAGAGAATAATAACTCCATACCAGTGCAGACAAACACAAGCTGATTTGGGACTCTTCATAAAAATAGCATTACTTCTACACCTAGCCACTTTCTGTGATTTAATGCTGGAGCTGCTCACCTCCTGTGCAAAACCATACCGCTATGATTGTGGCATCAATTCATTAATCAAAATGACAGAGGGTCTCACGATCAACCAAGAGAGGTTCTGGTACTTCTTACGACAGCACTGCTTGTGATACAGCCACACTGGATCCATCTGCGATTGAACTGGAAACCAGCTATTTTCTATACTCAACGGAATTCTGATTTATGATGTGCTTGAAACGACTGTGGATTTCTATTAAAGACAAACACTTGGCAGTAAGGTACCCTACTTACCTGTAATTTACTTATGTAACAGTAGTATCCTCCATAGACCCCACATCCTTTGGGGTTTTTTGTTTTTCAGATATGCAACTTTCAAAGCCAGCTGGGCATTTTTTAAGAGTTTGGCCTTTTTCCTGCGGCCCGAAGCAAACCTCAAGCCATGAAGGAGCAGGGAATTTATACAGGCCTGCACAGACTCAATCAGCAGTTTCCTTTCCACTGACATCCACAGGAAGCCAGCATGTATGGAAAGATGGAGGCAGGCAGACATCAACAATTACAGATAGGCCACTTTTCCCACATTTGGAAATGCACAGCTCAAGGCTACCTATTTCTTTAATGCATGGGAAACCTCTGCTAGCTGGCAGATTTTCTCTTTGAGGAGTTTATGCATTTATACTATTACTCAGCGTACACAACAGTGAAGTAAAGCTGCAAGATGACAAAAAAGGGCCAAAGAAAATGATGTTTTAGGTAAAGCTGTAATATTCAAAGGTGATAAGAACATTTCTAGTTGTAAAGTGTAACACATTAAAATACGCTTTACACCTCAAATATTTGAGGTATACTTATAGACCTAGCCACTAATATAAAGCTTAGAAGGCCGACACACAAAGCTCATGCAGACTCATACATCCACTTAACTTACACCTTCTGAAGATGGAATGATCTCCTCTAAGAGGAAGAAATTTATGTTCCAAGACTCCCGCCCTCTCATTAATTCATTTCACTTGTGCATTTGCAGCCTGTTTAGAGAGACTTGTTTCTGACTCTGTCTTTAGAAACACACCCTCTGGTATCAACTGCTCTGGCTGAGGATTGCTTAGAGGACAAAAATTACTGACTCAGAACCTACCTCAAAAAAGAATCTGCAAATTTAGGGGACTGAGATACAAAGAGGTGACATACCCTTCTTCGATTGTAACAGAATTCATGATGATGCAGTTTGTTATCTTAACTTTGTCTTTTATGGCACACATGCTGCCGATGATGGAGTGTTTAATGGATGTCTTCTCCCCGACTTGTGTGGATGACCCAATGATGCTGTCTGATCCCACCTAGGGAAGAATGGAAAGAGGCAAAAGTACCCAGAGCTCTCCAAAATGTGTTCTCCATAACCCTCTTCCAAAAAGCATGTCTCAACCACTCATCACAAAGTGTACCCTGCTCTACCCATAGGGATCTTTGGCAGCAGAAAGACCTAGAAATTTGGGGATTTGGGGCCCCTCAGATTTTGGTATCCTTTGGGGAGCAAACTGCTCAACTACAATGAACTGCCATTAAGGAATATGAAACTGTAGTATCTGACTTGGAAATAAGACAGAATTTACCAAACACTCTCAAAGATGGTAACTGCATGGCAGGAACCCACGGGTGAGCCTACAAGGAGGCTCTGGGCTGTATCATCTACATTGTAATTCCACACTTCCAACAGTGGGAATGACTTTTAGGAAGCAGTTCTTGAAGCAAAGGGCACGTAGACTCCATTGAAAGAGCAGGGACGGAGAAAGGCAACACTTACCATGCCTCTGTCAGTGATCTGTGCAGATCCATGAACCAGTGGCTCTTCCAGACCCAGGTTAAGCAATAGCTTGGGAACCTGGATGGAAAAACCCACACCACAAGTGAACATGACAGTGCTGTACCCACATGTCACTTAAACAGCTCAAAGATGGCTTTGGTTTCCATTGCAGTACTGCATCCACCATAAACATTTTAACTTAAAGGAAAACATAGGCTCCTGCATTTTAAATCTGCAACGAGATATGTGTGATTTATCATCCTCCCATTTTGTAAAGGAGATGGGTACACTTTCACTGCAGTGCACTGCATGTCTCCTCTCCGCTCAGCTTCCCATCTGTGGGGAAGCAGTGGGCCATCAGCAGCAAGAAGGCTGGCTCCACTGAACATGGTGACATCCTATACATTACTGCAATATCCAGCGTCTGCCGTTTCGAATGCAGCTCAACAGGTTTTACACCATTCAGTAAACACACATAAAAAGATGACTAAGTTTCAGCCTACTCAATAAGGTAGCATGCTGAGGTAGGCAAGAAAAAAGAATTTCAGATCATAGAATCATAGAAACACAAGGCTGGAAAGGACCTACAAGATCATCTAGTCCAACCATCCTCCTATCACCAATACTACCCACTAAGCTACTAAGTCCTGTCTTGGTATTTAAGGAGAAGGAAACTAAAGTTGATCAAGTGGCTATTCCAGATGGTAGAAAGCTGCACAAGAAAAGGCTCTTGACAGGGAGAAGGCAGGTGTTAGATAAGTGGACAAAGCAGCAATGGTAATAGAGAGAGACATGGCCCATGAGGTAGCCAAGAACAAATCCATGGGGAGCAATTCTGAGCTGGCTCCTGGAAAGAAGGGGGAGTCAGCGCTGTAGGAGGATGGGCTATCACTCCATCATTCCTTCTTTTCTGGGTGAAAGAGCAGCCTGAGGCATTCTGCATCTCCCGGCACCAGGCTGGGGCCAAGGTCACACACCACAGAAGAGGTGATGACAGCAGGGATGGGGATTTCAGGGGAGGTGGGAGTCTCCCAGCAATGCACAGGCACAGTGCTGTGTGGAGTCACCAGCAGCAGTGATGTGATGTACCATGCATTGTGGTAGCAGGGAGATGGCAGTCAGAGAAACACGGGAGATACTGAAGGCAGCAAAGTGATGCACGAGGGCTAAGAGGTGGGTGTCACGGCAAGCCCAAACAAAGAGTGAGAGGCAGCATGTGCTGGGGCTGGTGTGGAGCTCTGCATATACCATTTGGCCAGCCAGGATGTGTACATCCAGGAGGTCAACTGGAGCCTCAGCACAGTGATGGTGTAACTGGGTTTGCCTGAGGAGAGGAAGCGGCACTCTTTGAGTCTCTCTTTTCTCTACCCAGGCATCTATTTTTACAAAACTCTTAGGAAGGTTTATCTTTGAGATCTATATTGCTTCTCCAAACTTGGCTGAGAGTTGCCAGCAATTTCCAAAGCGGCTCTGAAGGAGCTGCCATGCACTACGATCGTGTAAAACGACTTCCTTAGAAAGCTGGGGTAACAAGAGCTGATGGCCAGGGAGCGAACCGCAAGAGGCAGATCCTACAGATCTAAAGAAGGTGGGATCAGAAGTTCAGATCAGAAAAAATATCTCAAGATCTCAAATGAGATGATACTTGCAGGAAGTTTTGTTGATATTTACAATATGACCAGCCCGTTCCCCTTCCAGCATGCAAGGATGGATCACTTGTGCTCTTTCTCACATGATAAGAATTTCCACAGTTCACGCTTCATTCAGATGAGTGAAATAAGCTCAGATGAGCTCACACCTCTTGAGCTATCATTTCAGGCTGACTGTTGTCCCCAGGTTGACATCTGTGGCTCTTTACATCTTGAAGATGGTCCTTCTAGATGGTCCCAGACTTGTGTTTAGGTAGGTTAGATTCTTCAGTTCAAGATGCAGGCACTACAGAAAACCACCAGCTATTCAGAACACCACAAACTATACCAGTCCTCTTGGCTGATGCTGGCTTGGGGAAGGAATGTTGTCTTCACCTGACATAGAGCTGGGCAACCAGAACAGATAGAGGAGAGGAACCCACACCAAAGTATACCCACAGCATGGATTGGAAAGGCTCCTTCTATCCAGTGCTACTCCGTGGGAAGGGAAAGAAACGAGGAAAGGCTCTTGCCCTTCTCAGTGGAAAGGTGGTGTGGTGAAATAAATAAAGGATTTTACTGGCCAGAGTAAAGCCTTTATTAGAATCAGTCAATAGTAGTGCAGCCCGAGGGGTGACCCAAAAAAGCTACCAGCTCAAGCATTTTGCTCTGAAAAGGAAGGTTAGATAGGGGGCAGGAGTCAGAGGGAGTGCCTGGGTCAAGGGAAGGTTTAAGATGTGTTTGGATTTAATTCATCTTACAAAGAAACTATTTCCTGCTATTGAAGATAACTCCCTCCTGAACCCACCTGCCCACACACAGGCTGCAGGCATCCAGAAACCCAGCTGGAAGCGAAATGATGTGAGTGAAGTGTTTCCCCACCAGAAGGGCAATGGGTTAGGATGCCATTCCGTCTCACGGCTACCGGACTGGGCTGCTACTGATCCATGAGTCTGTCCTCTTGGACAGCAAACTTATAGGTCCCAGTTTTGCAGGCAGGGAATCAGAATCCGGTCTGTGAGGACCAAGGTAAGAGCAAACAAGACACCAAAAGTCTCCCTTAGAGATAAATAAAAACAGGTTAAAAAAAGCTGATAAAACTAAATGTGTGTCTTTTATGAGGATTAGCAAGAGAAACAAAATGCAGTGGCACTGAAAAAAGGAACTCCTTTCTCACAGCCCCTCATTAAGCTCCATTTTATGTTTTACCTCCACATAGTTTCCTTAGAAATTTTACCATTCTGGAAAAGTTAAAAATTCAAAGAAAATCCTTTCCAATGTTGAAGGCCCCAGTGTGATTTCAAAACACTAATTCTATGTACCACCCAGGAGCAAACACATTTCCTGAACTGACCAAAATGTAGAATATTTAGGTTAAAGAAAAAAAAAAAACCCAAACAAAACACACCACCAAAAAAAACCAACACAAAAAAACCCACACAGAGTCTGACTGGCTCAACTCAATAACTTTTTACTGAAGTGGTTGCTGCCAAATGTACACGCACACTTCCCCTCGCAAGCGGTGCTCTCCCTTAACCCTTCGGGCACACTTTTTCCTGGTATTCCCAGGGAAAGTTCTCCCTTTCTGACAGCAGTGCTGCCTCTCTCCTCTCTTCCTCATGCCCCCAACCACAAAACAAATCGCTTCCTTCCTGTGCTCCTCCACAAGCACCAAGGAGAAAGAGCTCTGATGTGTAACTCACTCTGCCATGCTGCAACTCTCATTTGCATAAATTAATCCGTTAATTTTATTATAATTGTAATTTTATTAAAAAGAAATCAACTCATTTTGAGAGCAAAGGCAAGGCAGTGACCACTTCCAGGATTCTCAATACAGCTTAATTGCTCTCCCAGCAATCTTTTCCAGGGGAGTCTGTTGTGCAGTCTTTTCCTACTGCACTCCCTATTGGTCTTTGAAAACCAGAGGAAACTGTCTGCTCCTGACAGCAACTAAGCTGATCACTAGCCGAGTGAAGTGAGAACTTGGACATTGCATCAGCCAGTGTTGTAAAAAACCAACACAACATATTGCATATTAAAAGCTTTCAATCACCAGCTCGTTAGCTAGTGCAGGATTTCACTAATCCTCCCCTCTCATCTTTTATTTTATGAATTCTCAGTAGCCTGAAAGTAAAAGCTGCAACAGATCAACATTTCACCTCTGTGTTTACCTGGACCCACTGTAGTGAAACCTGTTCATCATCGTTTGTAACGGAAAGCATTAGGCAATTTGAATGTATGGGGTGTTTAAGTCTTCCTGCAAATCTTTAATAATCTTTGTCATTACCACTCAGATAAACATCTGTTAGGAAAAGTCCAGTCAGAACCGATCTGGCCTTTAGGACACAGAGGACGTTGATTAGAAGAGCTACCAAAGCTACTTCCAGCCTTACTTTCCACGCTTCTTGTCTCTTTGGCTGCAGGCCTTGCCACCCCCAAAACCCAGAAGGGTGTGTGAGGTGGGGGTTTTCTTAGCTAAATCAAAGCTATGGAGCAAATTAGTGACAGAACCGTTTCCTGGCCTCATGTTCTATCCAGCAACCAGTAGGGTGGATGTGCCTAGATAACGTGGCACTGGTTCAATTCCCACACACTCCTCAGCCGCACCGCAGGGAGCCACTCCTGGAGGCTAAAATGTGCCATAAACTACTGCTGTGTTCCCATGTGGCAGCTTGGATTTTCCTCACCTGTCGGTTAGCTTCAATATATAACCCAAGAGTATTCACTCGGAAGCACAGTCCCTCTTTCATTATATGGACGTAGCAGCGCACTTTTCCTTCGTGGAGAGTTTCGTTCATATCTCCTCTATGATCATTCCAACAGGAGTTATCTGGAGCAGGTTTCAGCAAGCTATTATCTTCCTTTATGAAGCTATAAATGTCTGGAGAACACACACATGCACGAAGTTAGACAGGATTTAATGAAATACTTTCTGAAGAGGAATACTATTAAAATCCTGTTGGTGAAGGGAAATCTTTGCCTCACATCATCTGAATGGCTAGGTACTTAGCAATCATTAACAGATTTTATCACATGTAGTGAGTAAGTGCTTATTTTTATTCTGCAGGTGAGAATCAAGGGATCAGGACAGATGCAGTATTTTGCCCAAGGTCACACAAGGAGACAACGGAAATGCTAAAAATAAATTCATAGATCTGAGAAGCTGTCCAGTTCCCAGGGCAGGGTGGATAAGGCTTAGTTTGTTGCCCTACACAATTTTAGAAACTCCCTCCTAATATTATATTTTCAAAAGTGCATTTACTGAGGCTGTATTCTGCAAGAAACAACACGGCACTGACTTGCACAAAGCTGATGTGCTTGTGATTTACACCATAAAGGGAGCATGAAAATATTTATATAATGCACAATACTGTTTGAAAAAGAAGTATACCAGAATCTTTCCTATCATGAAGTATAAGAGAAGAAAAAACATAACCCCAAACCAGTGTTTCAGGCTAATTCTGTCCTCTACCCAATAATTCAGCTGTTGCATATGAGCTTTAAAACCTTCATCAAATCTTTGATACTTGCACTGACCTAGAGATGCTTGTTCTTTCTTCTTTTGGTCCTCTTCTTTGTTGTCTAATCCTTGCTGCAATGACGTAGGAGAAGAGAACTGTTTCCTAACCAGATGTGGAATCAGCTCACTCCGGAGAGATGTGATTGTCCTGGGGAAGGAGACATACACGTGAAATCCATGAGTGCTAAAACTTACATGTCTTCAATTCCTTCATGTAACATTATCAAACATTTTGCACAATTTTCATCAGGATGAATCAAAATGCCAAGTACTCCAAGATTATCTGGCACTAATACAATGTCCACTAGTCACGTGTTTCCTTAGTGCATTAAAATAATTATAAAGGGAGATTCAAAATAAGGAACAAGCTTCATCTTCAGAACTAATTCCCCTGTATTTTAACAGAGATGCCTATAAATTAACATGGCACCACCTTCCTATTCATGCTTGTGCACAGCAGGAAGGCAGGGAGTACGAACTTGGTAATGACAACAACTGAAATCCACTTTACCTGGCCTAAAAAATGGCATTAACTGACAGGAAAGAGGATAAAACACCTATAGAGGAAAAATTAAAGTGGCTCCTTTTCTTTGTGATAAAAATATGCTCCAAGATATATGAAATAGCAAACCCTTAAATGAAAATATTTATGACACAGACATGAATGATGTCCCCCTGCTCACATGAAACGTCAAGAATATTTTAAAGACTCAGTCCTTTAAACAGGAGAAATCAGTACATTTTAACAACTTAATAACTTAGGTCCCAAGTGTTTCACGCTCTTTAGCTGCCCCAACCCAGAATACATCAGTGAACAGAAAGCTTCCAAAGGCTTCAGCTGGCAACACACCCTGCCTACAGATTTCAACTTTTATTATATCCATTCTGATACCCCAATAGCGGGAAGCAGAGAAATCACATGAGAAGTTTGTGACAAAGCAGGGACTTGAACCAAGCTACTTATACCTTTTATACCTTAGACAAGGCTCCCGATCACTAGATCATCCTTTGCTTGCTTTGATCGGTACATTACAATCAATCAAGAGAAACCTCTACCCAACAGACAAATATCAACGTAGAAGATCAAGTGTACCATGAGATTACAACCCTGGGAACTTCCTTTTGACTATTAGAAAGTAATTTCATTTTTCAATAAAATATTTGGAAAAAAAACAACAAACCCCCCAAATCAATAGTTTTTACAGTTGGAGTGTGTGAGATGCAGTCTTAAAAAAGCTTTATTGTTGTTGTTTCACTGTTGTAACACTATGCATTTAGTTACTGAATTGTGGATGACTTACAGTAGTGCTTGAGGAAATCACGCGGAAAATGAACTCCAACTTGGCAGGTACAAGAGGAAGTGCTAAACTTCAGAGGAAGGACTGTGAGAGCTACACGGTGAGCTTGGCTGGAGGAACTCAACAAATGACAGCCCACAGAGAAAGAGAAGTTATTTAGAACTGAAGACAGCAAAACTAGGAGCTGACTACAGGCTAAATCAAAAAAGGAAAGTACTAGAACGAGGATCCTGAAAGTCATTTTGATTGGCAAAATCTCTAGCAAAGGAGGATCTTAAACAATTCAAACTTCAAGAACCATGCAGCTTGGAACCCGTCCAGGCCCCTGCCCAGGTCAATGACAGCAAGGCAGACCTACGGACCGACACAGCCTTTCCTGTTTCTAACTCTGATGGGAAGACTCGGATGCGATTGCCAGTTCAGCCCTAGGAACAAATACAGTGTTTTCCTCCTTCTTGACAGACTTTTCCTTGGGACCTCAACCACAGGTTGCATCACATCCTCCGTCCTGCAGCGGGATGAGCTAACCCATCCCAGCTCTGAAATTCTCCTACCATGTTTTTTTTCCTTACAGACGAGGCACGACTCTAATCTTCGGCCTCTCCTCCTGCTTGAAATCAAGGTTACAATCCCCTTCAGATAGCTGCGTTTCAGGGACTAACGAAGCAAAACACTTCATTCTTTTTAATCACCAAGTTTCTCCCTGCTAACCACTTACAGGCGTGCTCTGCCACGGCCGCCCTGGCCCCGCGCTCCGACACACGTGTGGCTCCGCAGATGGGCAGTTTACTAGCTCTCAGTGTTTGCCTGCAGCTGTGCCATTCAGCAGTGATTTCCTGCTTGGGTTTTATACTCCATCCAAAACCGACAATCCTGTGTTTCCCTCAGAGGCTGGCCATGGCATTTATAAGATATATTACCTATAAAATATCCAAGTATTTGGCAGCCTTAAATAGTCTGATGCAGAGGACAACACAACACGGTAGGAAATGAAAGCAGTGGAAAGGGGGAAAGACAAAGTTTCGCCTGGTTTTGGATGGTTTACTCTTTCTTGGCCAAACTCCTGGAGCTTTCCTGCGATTCTCTGAAGTGCTAGCCACATTCCTTCAGCAAAGGTGGAGTAAATCTCCGAGTCATCCATAAGATGTGGCTGAGAAACACACCCTTCTTACTGGAAAAGGCGAAACAGGAAGGTTTGCCTTTGCTTGCTGTTGAAGGAGAATTTATATGTGACATTAAAGGAATCCGCCTTTGGAAAGTATTAAAAAAAATATACAGTAAGGCCCTCAGTGACAAAAATTGGGGAATTTTTGGTGACAGGTCTTGCAAATGCGGATATACGAAGTGATAGCGTGAGAATATTATCTGACTGTCAACAGTGGGGGAAACCAAACATCTGGCTGGGACTAGGAAAGGAATTTAAAATCAAAGGAGGGACAGGACTGAAGACTCTTCATCAAGGGCTGGGGCTGGGGGGAGGAAGGAGTTTAGAAGAACCAACTAACCTGTAACCTAGATTCAGGAGAAAACAACCCAAAAAGGTTTCCACTCTAACGTGTTAAAAATTCCTACAATCAAATCCTGAACTACACATGCCCATATTAAGAAAAAGAAGGGTAAGATTGTATTCACTGGAGAAAGCTGTCTTTTTTATTCTTGTTTCAGGTTTTAAAACTTGGCATCACTCTAGTTTCTAAGCTTGTTATTTTCTTTAGCACCAAGGAGTAAGAATGAAATACCCGAGATCAACATGAGGAAACATCTACTATGACCAGAGGGAAAGTGGGCAGGTAGGCAGAAGGAGAGGAGGGCTCACACAATTGTGGCGGAAATCCAGTTCTAACCCAAATCAGAGTATCCATGCTCTGACTCCTCACAGGAAAATCCAGACCGTACAGGTGATAAAAACAAACCTGGTTTTGAGAAACATTTGCCAAAATAAACACGCTTTCATAAATTCCAACTCAATTTATGAGCCTTTTTTCTCCCCAAATTTTTATTTTTGAAGTGATATCTGCCTGTTTTCACCTTGACAGAAAGTAGTAGGTTTTCAATTAAACACCCAAAGATTGAGAGCCCCCTGAAATTGCTGCTTGTAAAGGAATGAGAGAGACTGATCCCTGGAGCACCTTATGTGGCTTCAGTCCCATGAGAACAGCGGGAGATGGCAGCAGTTTTGAAAGGGGTCAACTCTGATCACATTTTAAGGACACAAAAATGGGAACGATATGTGGGATGGAATCCTCCGTTTACACAATAGGTCACAACAAGAGGGATGTTGGCAAGTGACAGTGCATAAGCTGGGGAAATGAAGGCAACAAGGCAGTTGAAATTCATGGTGCATATGCAAGGAACAGCTGGGACTTTAAGAGAAGATAACATTAAAAAGAATAAATAATAAAAAAAAAAGAATCACCCTGGAAAAGTCTACATAAAATGTACCTATTGGCTCAGGGCACACATCAGCCACTCGCAGTCAGCTCTCCAGACTGCAGGCTCAGGCCTAGGCATTACAAATTTAGGATATTCAAGGGTAATTTTTATTTAAAACCTAGAATGTTAAGAATGTTTGACCTATACTTGGTCAAACGAACTAAGTACTGTCACCACCAGAGACAAATCACTACTACGCCTTTAGAACCCCTTTGTCCCCAGACCCTGTGCACTACGACGTCTTCCCAGTGCTCCTGGGATCTCTGCATGAGAGCAAGGGCACAGATAAGGCTTGTGCTAAATTAAAAGTTTTTATTTGTGAGGAACATTGGGTCAAAATGCCCTAGATTTTTAAGTTTCATGTTTAAACACAGCTATGCAGAAGTTTTCAGTGAGTTTTAACCACAAATGAAATTAGAACAGCCTGCGATACGGCAGAATTACGTTTGTATCTATATTTAATGTTATAATATATTGTATTATATTACATTACATACATTACAGCCCACAGAGGGCCAACTTTTACTTGTTGCTGAAATGCAACTGCCTCTGTGATGAAGGGAAGCTTATTGAAACTTTAGTAAGAAATGAAAAACAGCGGAGCCAATTGAAACACAAGAAGAGTTTTGGGGAAAAAACAAATCTTGACCACCTGAACTTAAAAAAAAGAAGTCTTTCACAATTGTGCTTCAGTGAACTGTGATTTCTGCTCTTAGACACACGTACTGCTGGAGACTCCCTCTTTCACATGACACAGAAAATAATGGTTCTGACCAATACTGTTAAAGATAACATGTTATGTATTTTATAATAATAGAAGAGTCTATGTAAGTCTAAGTTTAGGTGACCTTGCAAAAATCTAGGTACCAGGAGGGGCTGTTTGACTTGACTCACAGCAGGAACGGGAGCATCCACAGCTTTTATTTCCTGCAGCCAGTTCTCACCAGCTTCAGACTCCCTGAACACAACTGTCAGTTCCATTTACCGGCTGTCATTCATTTTCATTTTCCATGTTTAATGTTAAACACCATAACACAGTATTAATGAGTATTAGCATTTTAATATCCTCCTTGCTTTATTAATCCGTGATGAAGCATGAAATGTACCATTGCTGTTCAGCACCCACCTGTGAAATCTGCTGTTACCCTCCATGGGCTCTTTGCAGGGGGGCTCCCTTGTTATCATTATTAGCACAACCAGCTACATCTACAGGTGCAGAGAGTGTTTGTGATTCCCCACTACAAACAAGCAGATTATTAGCCCTTTTATATCCGCTTTTGCCTTTTTTTTTGGTTGTTGGGTTGTTTTTTTCAGGCTAATATTAGCTCTTGTACGACTATGCAAGGATACAGTGTGTTGGGTTCTGATCTTAGCTTCGTGGCCTTCAACAGGGATTCTTCAGATCACATCAAAAGCTGAATGTAAGGCTGTATTTCAGACTGGTGCTCATAATTAACGTTAAAAATGTACACATAAATACAACTAAACAAATCCCAAGGCAGTTACAGTTTTGGCCAAAAAGAAGTTGCATGTTTATGCAGAGCAATAAAGATGTAAGAAAAAAGGGAGGGAGAAAGAAAAAAAAAAAAAAA
>VZTM01019464.1:75193-122704 GCA_013400555.1 Jacana jacana
AAAAAGAAAGAGGGTGTGTTGGAAGAAAGAGAAAAGTTAATTCTGAACCCTGTAGGTACATAGTTCATGGTTCTCATCGCTTAAAGGATAAAGCCAAATAACATTTAAAAATTCCATGTAAGCTGGGAGCGCTCTTGTTGAATCTCAAAGTTATTTTCTCCTGATCCTTTGATGGAGATTAAAAATTTCCATGTGAATACAAAGAAAGAAACAACAGTTACTCGGAGATTTTTTTCCCCGAGCGTTTAATGCTCCAAACTAGAGCAGGCAGCCACCATTCCCATCTCCTCCCCCCTCCTTAAAGAAAAAAAAAGTCAACTCACTTTGAAGGAAAGACAAAACAGGGTCAGGGCAAGGGGGATTAGGGAAATGATATTTATATCATGGACCAAATTAAAATGTCAATGCAAGAGGCAGGCAAACAGCCCTTGCCACGTATATACACCAGGCATGTTTCCTCAAGGAAACAGGAAAGAGATTTGAAAAGAGTTAATGCAGTCCTGAGTTAATACCACCTGCCTCAGACTCAACACCACTTAAAAGACAGTGTTTGGGTCCATTTCCCACAATGTGGTTTTAACAAGCACAATGGAAAAAGCAATTACAGGCCTTTTCCCCTTCTTCTCACTGATTCACTGCTAAAAATACTGGAACTTCTGAGACAGGCTGAGAATGTGGAGAGAGCAGACAAGGACTATGGACAAAAGGAAAAAGTATCAAATGATAAATTTATAGGGCGTGCCACATCCTGGCAGAAGGCTAATTCTGCCCTTATATCTTGCAATAATCCTGTTGCCTTTGTTTGGTGCACCCAAGACTAATTATAACAAAGGAAAACTCCAACATAAGCAGGCAAGCCAATAAACTGCCAGGCAATTACTTGTGCCTATTTCAATAACCTGCAACACCAATCATAGCGTCCAACAGATGTTCTTTCTTGCCACATTCTATTTGTCCTGCTCTACTCTCAAAATTTCTATAACAAAAAGAGTAAATAAATTTCTCGTCCCCCCCCACTTTAATGTTAATTACTTATTTGTCAGTGTCTCCTATTATTTTTGGAACTAAAAGCCTGGGGGAAAGGCAAGGAAACTTTGAGAAATGTTCTACTAAAATGTGATTCCACATGACTGCATTTGTGCTTCATTTCCCTTTCCATACTATTTTCTAACCAAAAACTTTCAAGTCTGATGGCAACCAACTCCCAACATTCGTAAGAGCACGCGTGACAGTACTGCAGTGCTGCAAAAGCTGCTGCACAGCAAGACGGTACAACTGCGCCGGTTCTGCTTTGCAGCCTCCGGATTGCGAACGGCTTCCCAAAACTGCGGAACCACCACGGAAAGCCCTGCATTCCGGATGGTGGAGGGGAAGCAGAAGATGACACACGAGCGACGGTCAAAGACACCATAAAGTGGAGAGGATCCAGATCAAAGTACGAAAGGGGTGGTATGGATGCAAACCACATAAAAAGCGGCTCTCAAGTTCCACCGAGTCTGGATGCACTTAAAGGAGCAGGGATCTAACTTCCACTTCTGCCAAAAACCCCTTTGGGAAACAAGGCAGCTTTCTGAAAACTTGACCACAGAAATTAAAACTCCTCAATTACACACTCAAATCCTTTCAAAGCGTGCACACACTCAGCTCGGGTCATCTAAGTAACCTTAACTCTGCCCGCTCGCCCAACAGCCAGGAACATCCCACAGCTCCCAACTAGCNCATCTACAGGTGCAGAGAGTGCTTGTGATTCCCCACTACAAACAAGCAGATTATTAGCCCTTTTATACCCGCTTTTGCCTTTTTTTTTGGTTGTTGGGTTGTTTTTTTCAGGCTAATATTAGCTCTTGTACGACTATGCAAGGATACAGTGTGTTGGGTTCTGATCTTANAAAAAAAAAAAAAGAAAGAGGGGGTGTTGGAAGAAAGAGAAAAGTTAATTCTGAACCCTGTAGGTACATAGTTCATGGTTCTCATCGCTTAAAGGATAAAGCCAAATAACATTTAAAAATTCCATGTAAGCTGGGAGCGCTCTTGTTGAATCTCAAAGTTATTTTCTCCTGATCCTTTGATGGAGATTAAAAATTTCCATGTGAATACAAAGAAAGAAACAACAGTTACTCGGAGATTTTTTTCCCCGAGCGTTTAATGCTCCAAACTAGAGCAGGCAGCCACCATTCCCATCTCCTCCCCCCTCCTTAAAGAAAAAAAAAGTCAACTCACTTTGAAGGAAAGACAAAACAGGGTCAGGGCAAGGGGGATTAGGGAAATGATATTTATATCATGGACCAAATTAAAATGTCAATGCAAGAGGCAGGCAAACAGCCCTTGCCACGTATATACACCAGGCATGTTTCCTCAAGGAAACAGGAAAGAGATTTGAAAAGAGTTAATGCAGTCCTGAGTTAATACCACCTGCCTCAGACTCAACACCACTTAAAAGACAGTGTTTGGGTCCATTTCCCACAATGTGGTTTTAACAAGCACAATGGAAAAAGCAATTACAGGCCTTTTCCCCTTCTTCTCACTGATTCACTGCTAAAAATACTGGAACTTCTGAGACAGGCTGAGAATGTGGAGAGAGCAGACAAGGACTATGGACAAAAGGAAAAAGTATCAAATGATAAATTTATAGGGCGTGCCACATCCTGGCAGAAGGCTAATTCTGCCCTTATATCTTGCAATAATCCTGTTGCCTTTGTTTGGTGCACCCAAGACTAATTATAACAAAGGAAAACTCCAACATAAGCAGGCAAGCCAATAAACTGCCAGGCAATTACTTGTGCCTATTTCAATAACCTGCAACACCAATCATAGCGTCCAACAGATGTTCTTTCTTGCCACATTCTATTTGTCCTGCTCTACTCTCAAAATTTCTATAACAAAAAGAGTAAATAAATTTCTCGTCCCCCCCCACTTTAATGTTAATTACTTATTTGTCAGTGTCTCCTATTATTTTTGGAACTAAAAGCCTGGGGGAAAGGCAAGGAAACTTTGAGAAATGTTCTACTAAAATGTGATTCCACATGACTGCATTTGTGCTTCATTTCCCTTTCCATACTATTTTCTAACCAAAAACTTTCAAGTCTGATGGCAACCAACTCCCAACATTCGTAAGAGCACGCGTGACAGTACTGCAGTGCTGCAAAAGCTGCTGCACAGCAAGACGGTACAACTGCGCCGGTTCTGCTTTGCAGCCTCCGGATTGCGAACGGCTTCCCAAAACTGCGGAACCACCACGGAAAGCCCTGCATTCCGGATGGTGGAGGGGAAGCAGAAGATGACACACGAGCGACGGTCAAAGACACCATAAAGTGGAGAGGATCCAGATCAAAGTATGAAAGGGGTGGTATGGATGCAAACCACATAAAAAGCGGCTCTCAAGTTCCACCGAGTCTGGATGCACTTAAAGGAGCAGGGATCTAACTTCCACTTCTGCCAAAAACCCCTTTGGGAAACAAGGCAGCTTTCTGAAAACTTGACCACAGAAATTAAAACTCCTCAATTACACACTCAAATCCTTTCAAAGCGTGCACACACTCAGCTCGGGTCATCTAAGTAACCTTAACTCTGCCCGCTCGCCCAACAGCCAGGAACATCCCACAGCTCCCAACTAGCACAGCTTTTGGATGGGAACGTTTAGCAAGTTTAGACGGTTTTAGAACTTCTCTCCGACCAAAAGTCTCTGCGGCCGTCAGAGGCCACCCAGGCTGCTTGGCAGGTTGTACACGCCGCTGAGGAATGGATCTCATTCATTCCCAGACAGCATCCCATTCTTCTGAAACAAGCGCACCTGCGCTAAACCTGATTCCTTGCCAGAACTCATCTTTCCCCATTCTCTCCCACCTCCGCCTTTGCAGCCATCTGTGTCTGAGTTACCAACATTCTCCCAAATGCCTTTGAAATTGGGCTCCTCTTCAGAACAGCACACCGAACAGAGGCATTCTGATAATATGCCTAAACAAACACATGCATATGATGCGTTTGATAAAGTTGACGTGTATCCATAAGACTAATGAAGTATGTAAACCTACGGTGCAGAAGTATAGATTTAGACAGATAGATTTAAACACTTCAGACTCGTCCACATAAAATATGTAAGTGTCAAAAAATGTAGACATGGCTGTGGATTCACACGGGTAAGCTCTTTCAGCCTGCTCCACCGAGGCTCCATGAAAGGCACCATACATCTCCACATCGCTTTGCTCTGTTTCTCCACACAGATACCATGACTGGTGGTTTGCAATCCAATGGGCCCACTCTCGGTTTGACCTAACATGCTCATCCTTTCAGCAGTCTGGAAGATAAACTGGGAGCTCTGGTCTGTAATTCAGTCCCACTTCCACCTGTACAAGTCACAGTTCCTACACTCTGCTGCCCAGCAATCATTCTATCTTAAATAGTTCATATCCTCACTCCTGATTACTAATCCTTGTTTCACCCCTCCCAGTAGGACAACTCTTCTCTTCATTGGGAGCATTTGCAACATGATGTTCTGTCCTGTGATATGACTAAACTTTACTTTTTGGTCACTTTATCCTTTCTTGAAGAACTTTAAGATAAAGCTTTTTGGCCAATGAATCACATCTCCTCCTCACAAGTCTACTTGTATTCATCACGTTCCTTCCAGGTAGTGGTCTTCTGGAAAAGTTTGGTATACAATGCTGTGTGTGCTACAGTGCATCTCTGCACCTTTCATTTAGGGAAACATCACCCCTTCCCATTCAAAGACACATTCCAGTTTTGACTTCTTCAAAACTGGTAACTTAACTAGACAGCACTCAGCATTTCCCATAGCCACATTTCCCATGGCTGTTCAACACGTTATGAAGAAAGTTGTAGTTGCTCCCTTTTGATTCAAGACTGTGTTCTGGGATCAGGCCTTACCTCATACTCTAGCTACTTATCACATTCAAAACAGAACTTAGAATATTGTTATTGATTGACTGGTGACTCACTGAACCCATGAAGGGATGGATCTCTTAGCTACTCCATGCAGGCAGGTGTGCGCTGTCATCCCTAGTAGCAGTCACTCTCCTTTCTACACACAGAAAGTTAGCCCAATGCAACGATAAAGTCAGGAACTGTGTTATAGACATCTTTCTTGTTAACGTCTCATTTGACTGGCTAAGGCACAAAGAAATTTGACATTGAGTTAAAACCAAGAATGAGAAATTTAGGGGAGAACTTGTAGAGTAGGGCTGATGGTTGGACTTGATGATCCCAAGGGTCTCTTCCAACCTAAATGATTCTATGAAACTGAATAGGTGGGAAACAACCACTATGTTCTCTCTTTTCCAAAAATTCAACTCATGGGAAAAAGGGGGCTCAGGATTTTGGAAAGATCAGTTCAGTGACTCAGGTGGTGTGGAAGAAAAGAGATTTAGAAGCAAACCAAAGATGAGAAGAAAGGAAAGCATTATCTTGAAAATTCTTGAAAGTTGTACAATCAGATCATCTCAACAGAAAATACAAGAGAGCTGTTTTCCATGGCAAGAGAAACATACCACCTCTAGGGACTGTATCGTCACAGGGGGGTGTCCAGCAAGGTAAGATTACAAATTCACCCCACTATCATCTTGCAAGCACGTAGTGCTGCGTGGAATAAAATGCACTGCACTGAGGAAAGAATGCTTAGGGTGACACTGTCTCAGTGGCAACGATTTAAGGGAGAAAAAAAGAAAGAAAGAAAGAAAGAAAAAAGGGCACATGGATGGATAAAAGAATCATCATTTCTCCTGGGTTCAAAATCCACGTCTCAGATGAAGACAGAAGTCCATTTGACTGAATGCTACCCAAGGAAACGGCAACTGCATGAAGCGGTGGAAAAAATAGTTAATTTTTAATGTTTATTATCAGATCAGAGCAAGCCCAGCTGAGGCCACCAAGAGGGCCAGGAGCACATGACGCAGGAGGAGAAGCTGGGGGAGCTGGGTTTGTTCAGCCTGTAGAAGAGAAGGCTGCAGGGGGATCTGATTACAGTTTTCCACTAACAAAAATGAAGCGATATAGAAGACAGCCAGACTTTTCTGAGAGGTGCACAGTAAAAGGGCAAAAGGCAGTGGACACAAGCTGCAACAAGGGAAATTCCAGTTGGGACACAAAGAAAACAACTTTTCAGTGAGTGGTACAGTCCTGGGACAAGGCCCAGTCTCCATCCTTGATGATTTTCAATACTCAAAAAAACCCCAGAGGAACAAAAACGTTGGACTTATTTGAGCAGGAGGTTGGACTAGAGACTGCTAGAGATCCCTCCCCAACCTAACTTCTTCTACGGTTCTATAATATTTGCGTTGACATCTGAATGACCGTTTTCGTTTCTTCCCTACATTCACTTTTCATAGGGAATCCAAAGGGTCATCAGCTGATGCTGGAAATCACAGTCAGAGGACAAAATGAACCAATTTTAACATTTACTTTAGAAAAAATTGCATTAGGAACAGCTTACACCCCCAGAATACTGTGCTGCGACCAAGCACGCCCCGAGCACCTCGGGCACACAGCTGCTATGGCATATTGTGCTCTCACAGAGAGAGATGTAGGTATTCGTGAAGTTAATCAGCTCCAAGTCAGCACATCCAAAGATATGTCTGCTCCCAGGTCGTCCCCTAACAGGGAAAGGAATCGTATTTATCGCAGAAGTGATTTGCTGAAAACCCTAATTTGTTTAAATCTAGTTTGGATCATTAGTTTTTCTTCCCCCGAGGTTTCAGGAGGGAGCTTGGACGGGTACCATGGAAAGATGATAACAGTAACGATACTCCGGAGGAGGACATCAACAAATTTTAAGTCTTGGCATTTCTAGCAGGGAGCAGAGAGAGCTCCAGCAGCTGCATATGTTTGACAAGGAAAGGAAATGGGAAAGATAAATTGCCATTTCACATTCTAATAGATTAAATGCACTAAAGAGGAGCTTGGGTTTGGTTGGGTTTGGTTTTTCCCCCCCTTCTTCTTTTTCTTGTTTGGAAAGCTACAATCTATTTGCCCTGTCTTCCCACAGTATACTTCCTGTAGGAGCTATTTGTTTATTTACCCATTTTAATCACAAGGAAAGTATTCATTATAAAATCTCTCTTTAGAGCAAAGGAGAAACCTTCCAGCCACACGGCTGACACATGTTAACTCGCAGGTATTCACAGAGCAGGTTCTGTTTTAAGCCATCTTTCAGGCAGCCACACAAAGACCACCAAAGCTGGGTGTTCAGCTCTGCCAGACCTCCCCCAGCCAGCAGCCCTTGCCAGGAAACACAGGTGACAGCCTGAATGATAAAAAGGCATTTAGAGGGGAAAAAGTAAAAATGCACTGGTTTAGTCTGGGCAGCACCTTAATATAAACCCGCAGGGGCCTTTGTGTACAGCATAGCACGCAGCCATCCAAGCAGGAGCTTCAGAGCCAGTCACTAGCACCTCCAGCTCTCCAAGATCTCCTACTGCCTCTGCCATTTATCGGGGAAGAGAGGGGTGGCTCCACTGCAGCTCTTCTCGCGGCCGCAGATCCCAGAACACAGCTCTGAGACAGCAAACCCTCATCTCCCCTCCTAGTGCTGGCCCAGCAGAGGCTTTCTGGACACAGCAGAGAGGAGCTGAGCAGAGCAGCTTTCTCTGGGATCACAGCTGAAGCCGTTTGGAAAAGCAGAGCGCTATGACCTCACACAATTTGCTCTTATTTATTTCAGCATTTAAAAAAAACCAAACCAAAACAAAACCCAAACCCAAAAAAACCCACCCAAACCCCCCAGTGTTTAACTTTGTGAACAACATCATACTGACTTTGGCTATAAAGCTTACTGCAAATTTGCTCAGTTCATGGAAGAGTTTCTCTGCTGGTGAATTCTGGCAGGCAGCTCCCCAGCGCTGGGAGAACTGCAGAAAAGCGTGTTTGTTTCCTCAGCTCCAGCTCAGCCTCTCGCGGGGTGCACCCCGAGAGCGGGGCTCCCCAGGGAAAGTGGATTTCCCTGGTGGCCAGCAAGATGTCAGCACTCAGCATTCCTAGGAGAAGGCACTGCGAATGCTTACTCAGACCTTTCCATGTAACCACGGCGCTGCTGTTTATCATTCTTGCTTTTCTGGTACCACACATCATTCCTTCTGGCCACAAAGAGGGCTGCCTGCTTCCCAGGTGATTGTACGAGGGAGACAGTGGCTTTTTCTACACCCAACATTTCAGAAGTACTAGGTTCAGGACAAAATGGTGATTTGCAAAACACATGACTAAACACAATAAAATTTTTCCTTGCTTTTGTGGTGGGGGAGGCGGAAGGATACCACAAAAATAAGTGCAACAATCTAGTGCAGAACATTCCTCCTTCTAAGAGGACAACCTGTGCTATCAACTGTGCTTTAGATACACAGACAAAAATCTTTCAAAACACAGTCCAAAGATCTTACATTAGAAAATGCAATTGCCACTCTGGTGCAAAACAGAGAAGCCACAACATCTGAGCAAACACACAGTGGCATCTGCCTTCATAAAAACGGAGATGAGTGGCTTTCAGAGGTGGTGCAACCCGGGTGCCTATAGATAAATTGCCCAACAGTTCCTTCTGTAGGCTCCTGTCTTCAGCTGTTTGTAAACTTTGCCAAAGTTAAAACTGTTTTGGCTGAAATTACCCATGCCAGGTGTTTGCCTCAAGCTGATTTTCTTTTTTTTGTTGTTTTATAACTTCATCAAAAATGTCTCAGTCATTTCCAAGAACAAGATTACAGAAAAAACTTTGTTTTGTCCATGTTAAAAATATTTCAACTGCTCTGTCAAAAAACTCTCGTGCTTCCACGCTTGCAGTTTGGCATAAGGTTGTCTTTTCATCTGGGCGTTACATTTGTAAACATAAAAAGTGCCCACACTACATCAAGCTAAGTCTGAAAACCCACTGCTTGCACATGCTTGGCAGTGACCTGCTTTGCAGCTAAATTTTTGGAGTCTTTCTATGTTGGGCATGCTCTCTTTTTCAGCAAGGTCACTAAACTGCTTGTGCACTGCTCCACAGAGTACCACAGTAACCTCCTGGCCAAGGCCGCAAAGGCTGATCTGGGTATTCTTTGAACTTCAGAGCAGTCCCCATCTTTCTGGTGGCTGACCTCAAAGGTGATAAATCTATGTTGATAACAGCTACTTCATTAGCAACAGTTACAGTAGCCTCACTGATTAATCTAAAAGCGTCACATATATAAATATACACACACACACACTTAAACGAGTACCAGGGTAACAGGCTGTGCCCTCAAATTAAGAAAAGTTAAAAATGTGCTCATACAATGTTAATTAAGACCTTGCGTGTACACATTATGACAGAGTCCTTAACATACTGACCCACTTTTCCTCTCTCCTCAATCTCTTCTTCACCCAATGTAAAGATGGACTATGCCCTGGGGATGAATCAAGGCTACGTAATGAGGCAGAAGAACGCCTGCCTCATTTGTCAGACCACGTGTGTTAATGTACAGGGCAGAGGGCTGAGAGAGAACTGCTAACATTTAAAGCAAACGAATGATGCCCAAAGAACCAATTTTTAAGTCTTTTTTTTTTTTTAAACTTCCCTTCTGCCATTTTACAGATGCTGCTGAATGCAGAACATAAATCTAATTTTTACATTGATTGTGTGCTTTTAATTTGATCAGTGTCCCCCTGTGACAGCTGTCACCAATGGAAAAGATTCTTTCAACATTAAGAGCTCCCTGTATAACATTAAGGACTGAGAAATGGTATATATAAGACAAAGATGCTTTAAACTTCAGCTCTTGTGTGCCTTAGTTTCCCCTTTTCAGAATGCCACCGCTTCACTAATAGGCGTGCTGGAAAGACAGGTAATGAAGTGTGTGCAGAGCATTATAGTATCCAAAAGGGAAGTATTTACCTTCTCTTCAGAACTGGGTTTAAAGGCTGGTGGCCTTCACCTGAACTATAGAAGTTACACACGATATCAAACAGTATCTCTTTCAGTCAGCATCTCAGGCAAGAACTGAAGCAATGGTCACAGAGGGGAAAAAACCCTACTGAATCGTGTAACTGGAGACTGTACCATAACATGTGGCACATACGGATGCAAAAGGTTGCACAGGGAGCCTCAGGGGTGGCTCTTCAGAAGGGACAAGTGCTTTTCTTTGCCAAGTTTGTATTTTTACATGTAGCTTTTCATGTGCCCAAACTGTAACTAAGGTTTCATTAGCATATTCATGATGAGCTCTGCACTGATGAAATTTGACAAAATTGATTTTTGGGAGGTAACTTAACAAGTAGGACCACATACTTTCATTTAGGCTGCCTTGATTTGGCTTTCCCTACCTGAAGGAGAGGTGAAAACGGCAGCCTCCGTGTGTCTACAGGTTTCAGCTGTGAGCAGGGTGGAATCCTCAGACATCTAACAAATCTTGTCATCTCTACCTGCACAACTGACTGTAGGCACAATGCCACTCATGTATACATATATTACATATGCATTTAAGCATATATGCAGAACAAAAATAGACACACACATCTTCAACCCTTAAATTTCCAAAGCAACTTTGAATATTCCCCCATTAAAACTCTACAGGGGAAGGGGTTGCTTTATATCTCTCCCCCCAACCCCTACCCTCCCCCAGATCAGGTATCTTATTTCAACAGGCTAGAGCTTTAGAAATATTCTGGAAAAAAACAGAAGGTAAACTCCCATGCGATTTCACTTTGATCACACTCCTGCTGCGAGCAGCTTTGCTGGGACTGTCAGCAGCAGGCTGCCAGCACACCGTGAAGAAACATCAGCGCATGTCCGTGCAACACGCCGGGCTCCCGAAGCTGGGGCCTGGATCCTGCCCTCCGCCGGAGACCGAGTTCACAAGGGAAAGGGAATAAGGACTCTCTTCTTCCATCTGCCCTGAATGCAGCGGCGAGGCAGGATTCCAACCCAGCACTCAGGAGAGTGCCAAAAAAGGGACTGGCTACTGTGCTGGCTGCCACCCCAGGGCCCCAGGGGTGCGAGGCCCGCCAGCTGTGGGGTGGAGCCGTGCCCCCAGCCAGCTACAGCCTCAGCTTCTGTCTGGCTTTTGCTGGCTCAGCTTGTGCAACGATGGCTTTAAGAAAAGCAATGTTGTGCAGTTCATCACGCGGTGCAGGTGTTCACCTTCAGCCATCCATCCCTGCCCCGCGCTGGCAGAGCAGCTCCGGCAGCAACACGCGGCCTGCGCTCGCCCGAATTCCCCACGCCGCAAAGAGCAGCACCCACACCATCCTCGGGTTAGATTCACACTGAAAATGGAAATGTTTAGGAAAGGAAAGCTCTTGCCTGAGTACAGGGATATCAGATTTTTATCTGACCTCCCTCCTGTGCAAAGATGTGATACAGTTTGGCAGACCTGGAAAGAGGGACCTGGGCAGGCTGGAGAGACGGGCAGAAGAAAAAGTGAGGTTCAACAAGGGCAAGTGTAGGGTCCTGCACCTGGGGAGGAAGAATGCCAGGCACCACAGACACTAGTACAGGCTAAGGGCTTTCCTGCTAGAAATCACTTCTGAGGAGAAGGATCTGGGGTCCTAGTAGGTCATGAGCCAGCAATGTGCCCTTGTCGCCAAGAGGGCCAACAGAATCCTGAACTGTGCAGGGAAGAGTGTGGCCAGTAGGTCGAGGGAGGTCATTCTCTCCCTCTGCTCTGCACTGGTGAGGCAGGAACACAGCATCCAGTCCTGGGCTCTCCAGTTCAAGAGAGACAGGGAACTGCTAGAGACAGTCCAGCGTAGGGCAACAAAGGTGATTAAGGAACTGGAGCATCTCCCTTATGAGGAAAGGCTGAGAGAGCTGGGACTTTTTAGCCTGGGAAAGAGAAGGCTGAGGGGAAACCTTGTTAATGCTTACAAATATCTGAGGGTGGGTTGAAGGAGGATGGACCCAGACTCTCTTCAGTGGTTCCCAGTGACACGGCAAGGGGCAACAGGCACAAGCTGGAACATAGGATGTTCCATTCAAAGATGAGAAAAACTTCTTTAGGGTGAAGGTGACAGAGCACTGGAACAGGCTGCCCAGGGAGGGTGTGGAATCCCCTTCTCTAGAGATTTTCAAGACCCACCTGGCTGCAGTCCTGAGTGATGTGCTCTGGGCAATCCTGCTTTAGCAGGGAGTTGGACTAGAGGTCTCTAGAGGTCCCTGCCAACTCCAACAATTCTGTGACAATTCATGACTTGGTACATCTACCAAACCAAGACCAACCTCAGTAGCTCTAACTTAACTGATGCAGAAAGGAACCTGGGGAAGAACCAAAGGTGTCTGCAGAAAACAAACAAACAAACAAACACACACCCAGGGACAGTTACAATCGGCAGAAAATTCAGCCCAAACAAGCTGAGGTCACAGTCCCTGTTCAGTCGGGATAAATCCAGTTGATAGCAGAGTCTGTGATCTCTTGTGAACCCAGTGGGAACAGACCCAGAAGTTGTTGGCACTGGGTATGCACTGCGGATGCAGGGATGAAGATGTCCATCCCTGGACAGAGATTTGAGTGCTCTTACTGGCATCCTTGGGCAGAGGCTGCCAGTGCATGGGAGCTGGTTAAGGAGCACTCAGACCAACCTGCCCTGGTGATGATCTCTCCCGGTGGAGAGAAGGGAAGGAATAAATTCTGGCTGCAGGGAGTAACAAACTACAAGGGGTAAGAATTTCTTCAGCTGTTCCCAAAACCACTGTGGAACCATGAGTGTTTAACCTTGGTAGATTTGGACAGGGTAGAACTGTTGTACCCTTGACAACTCAATTTCACCAGCACCCAGTGCTGAACTAGTGGATGAGTGATAGATGGAGATTTTAACTGCCAAAATGCATTTTCTCCTCCTGGGAGAGGAAAGAGAAAGCAGTTTCCTTCCCCTCACCAAAATTCCCCACGTTTAAACATTAAGGGCGTGATATTTTACTTTTGTCTGGATATACATATTTGGGTGATTCTAATAAACAGACCATTTCCTCTGACTTGTATTCAAAGGCACCAGCAATCTCTGCTTTTTAAGACCCAAGACTTTGTTTGGTTTGCTATAGTGCAATAAAATTTCAGGCAGGAGAATCTACTATTCAGTCCCTTCAAAATAGTTCATAAAAAAGCATTAAAGGACTGCAAACCCAATTACAGGCTACCAAACAGTGTTTTGACCTCTCCAAACATCCCCAGAAGTAGAATCCTACTGCTGCCACACAAATACTGATCATACTCCAAACAATCCCACCCAGAAGAGGGATTGAAAAATTAAGTGACCTGCCTAGTACCACGAAGCGGCCGAGCTAATGATGAAACCTTGGTACCACGACTTCATTGTGGAGCCGAACAATAAATCCAGAGTTTTTTCCAGAGGTGCCCTATGACAAAGTTGTCCCAAATCCTAAAGCAAGGTTCATATACTTCCACAAAACAAAGGTTTAGCCGTTTCACGTCCTGTCTTCTCTGGTTTTGTATTAGCTGTGAGTGACTTTGGGCTTTACGTACAATGCACATATTAACCCGATCGAAGCGGAGGAATGCGATTTACCCTTACAGGTGCAGCTATACACAAACTGCATTCACCAGGGGAGAGCTTGTTCTTGCCACGTCTTTGCAGCTAAACTGGGACTACACTGGGCTTTTATCCCATTTGAAGCAACAGATCCCCCCCACATAACCACATTAGTTTTCATGTAATTCTCTGACCTGGAAGTAATCATAATATTCCTCCACACAAGAGTGAGTTATAACCAGTTGCAGGATCTGAATTTCTTTACTGCTGGGCAACATCTCTTCTGCTTTTGTATGTCAGAATAAAATTTGTAAAAAAAAAAAAAGAAAATGCTTCACTGAGCTACAAACAATGAAAGAAGGTGTTCTGCCTGCCATCAAGCCCTGCTGTTAAAATATTAACACAATGTAAATATTGTAATATTGAGGAAGTACACTGTGTCAGTACTTCCTGGCACCATACAAGAGCTTCACTGTTCACTTCAGACCCTGCTGTTAGTTTTAAACACGCACAACTTAAACAAGGCATCTGAGCTTCTCCAGTCCCGGTGCGGAACTGCACAGGCAAAAATCTTACTGTAGGTTCTCTCTAGACTGAAAAACAAAGTATTAAAAAGAATCCTTAAACCCAAACAATTATGTAGATGTCAGTACTTTTGAGGCAAAAATATTCCACAGGGTCTTTCAAAAGTCCTGGCATATTGCTGCCAAAGATGGAAAGATCTTTGGGTNGTCCCATTCTGCAGATTTGCCAGTTAAGCACATTACTTGCAATTGACTCTCTCTCTCTCTCCATTGACTGAATAAGCAGCATGTGTGTAATAAGAAGGAAGCAGCTACCTGCCATTAGTAAGCCAGATGTTGCTATCAGGCCTGAGGAAATGCTGTCTAGCTGCTGTAATTGTGTATTTGTCATGGAAGTGTCACAGAAAAGAAGCATAGCTTCAAAAAATAGCACAGACTGAGAGCGACCTGCTCCACAGAAAACCAAAAACCACAACTGGTCGTACTGGCAAAAGGTTACTAGACATCTTCTAGGGGCCCTGGGAACAACTGGAGGAGTTCAGAGCAGGATTTCACTCTGCTGGCTTTGGCTAACAACAAGGTAAAAACCCAGCACTGACAAAGCCAAAGATCTCACCAGCATCAATAGAAATAGCATAAAGCCTTAAAATCTGAAGTTACCACTATTTACACTTCGAGGCCTCACTGTGCCACGCACTGCAGCCTGTCTGACTAAGACCATCCTGGTCCCACAGACTTAATGATCTAAATTCAAAACAGCGTGAGATACCAGGGAGAAGGAACTAAATCTGTGAAATGTCTAATATTCTGGAAGTGTCTAATGACAAACCCTAGACGGCTGTGTTTTCAAGAAATGAGTCCTACCTCTTGTACTATGACAACAGAAAATCATAGGCGGCACCTCATACCACAGCAGGACATACAAGAAGTCCAAACTGTCACTGGCTTTCTAAAATACATGGAATAAATGGCTTACTCCAGATTTAAAGCATCTGCTGCTCCTGAAGATTCATCACCTTTCAGATGTGTTCCCCTACACAAGCAGGAACCAAAATGACTTGCACAGTGCCCCCCCCATGCCAGTCAAAGTATTGGATAAACTTAATTCTTACACGTGGTAAAAGATTGCCCAAGGAGTTAACATTGATTTTCCACTTAATTTTAACTCAGTCACAGAACCTCATTCTGGAAGAGCTCCCTCAGTCACGTATCCAGCTGCATCACCAGATTTGTGTATGGTGAAGACTAACACAAATCCCACTCCTCCACCCCAATGTTTTTTCACATGTCATTTTATCTGCTAAGAGAAAGCACCATAAACGTGACACTCAGTCAGCCCCTTTATCTGTCATCTTACTTAAAAGGAGAGAAAAACTCTTGAGAAGTCAGAGACCATTCAATACATGTAATGGGCATGCCAGCACTACAAGAAGTCTATGGAACAAGACATCATTCCAAATTTGAACTACTTACTGTGAGGGGGGTTGTTCATTTGTTTGTTTTTCAAAGATAAACAGTTTTTTTTTTTTTTGTCTGTTCCATGAAATATTATAGCTAAGATCCTTCTCCACTTCCATAAATGGATGTTTTTCTTACTCTCAGTGGGTGGTCTCAGAGTTTTAACAGAGTAACATCACAAGCTAAAAACATAGGATGCTACAGAGATAGCCCACCTGCAGCGGTGGTGGATGTGAAGGGGGAGAGAAAAGGTGATCGCAAAGGCCAAAACAGACCGTGGTGGGGGGAAATCAAAGGTCAGAAATGTGTTCACAGCCCTAACAATGGGGAAGCCCTAGTGAAATGAGCAACCAAAAAGCACAGATACATGAGGCAAACAAGGGATTCAAAAAGAAGAGGCAAATATTTTAGTTTTCACTTACACTGTTATTAGATGTTTATTTCTTTTTAAAAGGTCTGAATAAGAAACTCAGACATAATGCTTGACATTCCTCTTAGTGCAGTTAAAGCATTCTGAAAACTGGTCTGTTTTCTATTTCTATTGCATGCTAGCCAATTTAATGAAACAAATATTCCTTCCAAAACCCTGGGATGAACCACACATCGATGCAAACACCTGCTACAACCTTGTGTCTTGCTTGGTTTCTTACCTGTTTTCTACAAGGAAGTCTACCACGTATTTCTTCAGACAGTAGAGATGGGCATCCATCAGCCCTGTTCTGATATGCATTCTGGGGTGCCTGGAAAAGAAAAATACAGGAAAATCATGGAGCTTTGTATGGCCATTTATAAGAGCTTGGCTTTGCAATTAAGTGAGTGGACAGTAAAAAGTCTGGTCGTTTCCATCTCCTGCTAGATGAACAGAGGAGATCGGTACAGGCTGCAATTACTGGACTATGTCTATAAACTTACACCTGCTGGCCCTGGGCTGATCTGCTGCTAAAGAAAACACCTCCTCCAAGGAGTCATTACTCCTGCTACATCTTCTTATGTAAGTGGAAATTGCACATTACTGGGCAGGAAGCCAAAATAATGGGCCCAGAGTGCTAAAAGTTACAGTGGGTAATGTCAGGGTACAATAATTCAAAGCTTCTGGCTAAGTGCCTGCCTTAATATGCAAGACTGTGCATGTTCTGCTCGCAAACACAACAACACGATTTTTTCCAACACCTCCTGGAGGGGAATAGGGGAAGGAGATGGGGTCTGCTCACCTTTCCTAAACCACACGTTACAAATGACTCCCACAGCTCAATTACAAAGCGTTTGCCTTCCCCAGCCCAGTAAGATGGAAGAGATCAGTAAAAACTCCCTCTCATCATGAGCCAAACAATGGCAAACTGGGAAGTCTTCACTTTCAGACCAGGGGCAAATTAATAGTCCAGAAACTCAGAAATTCACAGTAGCTTCAGTATTTTAAGAACAAATTTTTAAATTGGAAAGAACTCCTCGAGTTCTCTTTATGCATTCTCTGTCTGCTCTTAGTGGAAACCCTTTTTGGAACCTGTATCAAAGCAACTAGGTATTTTATGCCAATATTACTTTCCCTCCCACACACCTGTAGCCTCGTTTAAGAGTGTTCTGGCTGCCTGAACGCTCACCACTAATTCTCAGGACAGAAAAGCCATAAGAATATTTAGCTTGCAAATTAAAAAAGACAAAACACAACAATAGCCAGGGACTACACTGGGCTGTTTGATAGATCTGCAACTGCAGCCACAGTCCAGAGGCTATTAAGAGAAACCTCAACCCACACCTGAAATCGTCTCTGCTTTCATTTTTCCTCCTCCAGTGACTGGTTTTCACAATGAAGTTTTAATGAGCATATTTTATCAGTATATTCTGTCCAAACTTCGTTTACTTATTCCAGAACATGCTAAAGTCAGATGTTTGGGACCATGACCACTTTCATTATGCAGTTAGCTCAGCAGAGGGACTGCTCACAACTTGGGCACATAAATATTATTAAATACATATACATAGTGTAGTATGTGTATATGTATCTAGTAAACCATTACTAGCACACCAAATAGGGGCATCAAAACCACTAAGAGTATCACATGTTCTTGTAAGCCATTTTTTTAATGTATTTCTCAATTAATGCATTGAACTACCAAAGTATTTAAGTCTTAAAAATTTATCATTTAGGTGGCCTTTCTCAAGCATGTCATTCAATTCAAACTAAGCATATTATTAACTACAAAGAAATTTTTTAAGTCCCACTTGCAAAGGAAAGCTCCTATAATAGTAGTACGACACTTTTTTGTGAAGTATGTGGTACTAAAAAAATGATATATGCACTTTTAGTAGATTACTTCATTAACAAAACATGAGCTCACCTAGCAATGCTCCAGTACTGATGTTATCAGTGGCCCAGATGTTGCTGTGGAAGTCAGCCCAAATAGCAAAGTTCCTTATGCAAAGAGGATAGGGAATCCACTAATTTTAATGAGGTCTTGGCGTTTGGAAGTCAGCAGACTCCCTCCCGCTCTGCATCCTCAGGATGGTTTCCACATTTTGTGTGTTTATGAGAGGGACAATTTTCATATCTTCTCTGAGAAAAAGGGCTCCCTTGTATTTATATAATGAACATAATAGTTTATTGAAATGGGTGAAAGAAACAAATGGGAAAAAAATGGACAGAGAGGAAAGCTGAGAAAACAAACAAAACAATGGAGCAAGGCAAGAAACACGATAAAAAAAAGAGAAGTGGATGCAGCGTGGGAAGGAGATGGAAAAATAGGAGGAAAACCCCCAATTCTTAACATGAAGATGACAAACAGGACACAGTTTCTTTAGGGCCAGAATGCCATGTTCTTCTTTCCCTGTTCAAGATCTATCACACACACACCCCCACACCCCAGCCCTTAAACACAAGGCAGGAGAAGGCTGCAAGGGCGAAGCATCGAGCAGAAGAGTGTACAACAGCAACTCCTCACTAAATGCTGGTTCTGTTGCCAGTGTCTGTGTGGCTTTCACGCGTCCAGTCTCCCCACCTGCACACTGGAATAACACCATTTAGCTACACCGCAGGACGCTGAGGATCTGTGGGCTGAAGTTCGTGTCTGCAGGCAAGTATCGTACAGGGTTTTTCCGTAGCTAAGCAACTTTATAACAAAGTCATAGAAAATCAGCCCAAGTGGACAGACAGTGGCACAAGTGCTATCCTGGGCTGCAGCTCCACCACACACACGAAAAAAAAAACCCACCCCACAAAAACCAGCCAGACAACAAGATGTACTGAAACGCCACTCCGAGTCAGCTTTCAATGTAGAAATATACTAACAATAACGGGACATCGTGCTGGACAAGAGGGAGGTCCCACAATGAAAATCCTCTGAAATACAGACCACCTAAGTGATTTGCAACAGAATAGTCCCATAGATTAATATTATAATCACAGCTTCAAAGGTCAAACAGGCAAGTTTGGGCACATGCATAAACAAAGCTGCGATTTCTGTAAACCAGACTCAGGGAGGGAATAGCCACGCTAAAACCAGCCTGATAAGAGCACTCTATCATAACAAGCCACTAAAGATGATGCTAATTTTCATGGACTAGTGCTTAAACCAGTTTATCTTCAGGTAGAAGCACAGGAGCCAAATAATCTAATAGATAACAGCGAACTCCATCACCATTTCAAATGAGCATCTGGTTACTAATATCGAAAGCCACACTCCCTTCTCCTGCCTCTGATCTCCCACTCCACCAGCTAATCTTTACAACAGATGAAAAATGAGGCCGTGGCGAGGAACAGCTGATACGGGGAGACTCGAATAACAAACAGTGCGTGCGCCGAGAGCCAGCGCACCTAGGCTTATCGCTCTGAGGGAGACAGTACAGAAGGCTTTTAATTACACCATCAAAGCAAGGGAGAAGGTACTAGGAGGGGCTGGGCTGCAGATGGTTAAGTGTTAATGAATGCCGGGTTGGGTGGTTTATCACAAGAAAAAGGCTGGATATATATCCGAGAGGGTGACCGGTGAGATGAAAGTTGAAGCAGCCATTGTTGGAGCTCTTTAATGAGCGAGGAATGTCAAATGTGAACGCTCCAAGAATCATACCAATTACTAAATGAACTTCGGTTCAATCTAGCAAATGTAATCAAGCACAAGTCATTAAAATACATGGTAAAACTCCCATTGGCGCTGCCACTATAGTGTCTATTATTGTCTGTGCTCCCATGCAAGGGAGGGGGCTGCTCCCAGTTGTAAGCCCTGTGTGTTATGTTAAGTGATGGCAGATTTTAGCCCTAATGATGCGGCATGGAGGGCTCCCTGGCAGAAAGTCGACAATGAGGAGGCTCGGAGAGATCTGTGGAGAAGTCAGGGAAAGATCAGCAATTAAAAGAGCAATTTCAAAGAACACAATTTAATGTGTAAAATTAGCTTCTATTGGCGCATAATTCCACAAAATCCTGACTGGGGATGAGAGCGCATAAAGGTCTGCAAGAGTCCTTAGAAAGGTCTGTGCCCGTAATTCCTGACACGCCATTGTGAAATAATAAGCAGTACTAACAGGATTGATGCATGCTTCGTACATGGCATTGCTTTGAAAGTGGAGCCCGGAGCTTTTCTCTCCATGATAACCTCTCTCAGGATTTCCTCCCTCGGGGAAATCGAGCACGGATAGAGCAAACTGCCCTTGTTTAAAGGCAAAAAGATGGACAATTGTTTCAACTGTAAACTAATTAAGAGAGATTACCACCAAGAGCTGGAGGTTCAAACCAGCCCTGCACTCCCACTGACAGTGTGATAATGCCAGGCTGGGGTCAAAATCATAAATCTGGAGGGAGCACACACAATGCTTAAAGCCAAAAAGCCTCTCTACTAAGCATGGGATATTGCCACATTAACCTCACCACCTCACAAATAAACTGGCTGAGAAAGAGAAATCCCATGGCCTCTTTCCCCTTAACTTCATACAGCTGTTGACGGAAAATATGAGTGTCTTTAAATGAGCTCAAGGACCTGAGGCTGTCCATACTCTAACACTAATCCCAGCAATGACACAATAAAAATCCAATCACACCTGCTATTAACCTGGCTCCTGAACCAAAATCTGAATTACATCCACCGTGGGCTTATGGGGTATAATTTCATCCTCCTTCCAATCCCTCCAAGATAAGTAAATAAATAACAGCACACTAAGTGCAAACTACGCATTACACACTCATGTCTTTTTTAATTAATTGCATGTAGCTCACACAGTCTGCATAGCCAAACAGTCTGCCACGTTCTTCCTGTGTCCCCCCCTCCCCACAGACCGTATCCTTGAGGGAAGAAGCGCGCCATCCAGTTCAAACACACACTGCTGACCCCGGGCTGTCTGCATGGAGGTGCTGCTCTCATGTTTGATACGAAGCCAGTGTACAGATCAACACCAGGAGAAGTCTCACAGCACAGGCTGCCAGACCACCTTTAATGTCTCAAGCATTCCCACTTTTAAAGGCAAAAATATAATAATAATCCCTAAATCGCATTGCTCATTTACGGGACAGCTCTTGGCTGTAGAGGCAGGAATAAGAAAAGATCACTGTTACGTTGGCTCTTCAAAAATCCCAGACACCTCATGACCTTAAGCTTTCTTTTTTTTTGTTACACAGTGCTTTTGGCCAAAGAGATCCCAAAGCACTTAACCAAATGAATGTCCCCACTGTATCCCGAGCCTCCTTTGCCCACCAGTGAAATGCTGCCACCTCCGGGTTGAACGGCAGCAGCTGTGGCGGAGCGGGACAGAGACCCCCCCCCATCCCCACACCCCGCTGCCCTGTGCCCCTCTCCCGTGGGTTTCAGAGGAGGGGGAGCAGGAGGTGATTAGAGGATGCTGCCTCTCGGGTGGAGGTGCAACAACCGGTTCTGCTCTGGCTATGAGGGATACCTCGGTGATGTGAGAGAGCCAGGACAGAGAGGAAAAGTCACAGAAAAGCAATCACCGAGGATATTAAGACGGTGTCACTGGGCCGTGGGTAACCCTGGCCTCTGTTTCCCAGCTCAGAGGCATCCCCTCACTGTTCCCCCTACTCCAGTTTTGTAACAACCCTATTTACAAAGACAGGAGGGTAAGATGCACTTTGGTCCCTTGAGGACCTGGCGAGGGAGGAAACACATCCACATCCAGCTTAACATCAGCTGCCCCCAGGCAGCCCTGATACCTCCCCGCAGATCTGTCCCCGCCGCCCCTGCTTCTAAAGAGACACCACATCGGGAGTGGGAAGCAGTTTCCAAATGAAAATGTTTTATTGATCTAATGACCTAAGTTGCTTGAAAGCCTTCTGACTAATAAATATTTTTCATTTAAAAGTTTCACCGCGTGCCATTTTTCTTTGTTGTGTTACATTATTGATATCCCCATGAGGCCATAACACAAACTATGAACCTACTGCTGAGAAAAACATGCTGAAAACTTTTTGGTAAAGGAACCAACTTTCATTGAAAGCCAAAGATTAAATAACTTGCTCTAGTAGAAAGAGTACAGGTTCGCAGTCACAACTCAGGATTAATATTTGTTCAAGGTCAGTAATGGTTTACAATAAGCCAGTGTGACCTCCCATTAAAAGAGTCATTATCTTGGCACCAACACCGAGCTTTAACGTTAACATCTCTCATGACTTCGATGCCGAGCAGCGAGGGTGCTCAGGGCTGCACAGCCAACTCGTCCCATGACCTTATATAAAATGTTTTTCTTCACCTTCCTTCTGCTTCCCCATATGAAAACGAGCATAACAATAATTCCTCGCCCACCCCAAGTCCAAGGAGCGCTCCCTGGGGGACGAGCAGCCATGGCGCTGGGTGCACGTGCATCCCCCAGGAGCACACCAGACACAGCTGCTGGGGAAAGCACTTCCCAAACTTGCTTTTAAGGGTCTTCTCTGCCATAGTGAGTGCTAGCAGCTGTGGGAAATAATGCAGGCACCAGGCTACCCACAACCTCTCTGCCCCTTTCCCCCTTCTCCACTGAAAATACAGAGAAAATGCAAATATTTTATACTAGACACATTTATACTAGACTGAAGTCTGCTAGAATACTTCAAGTGCTATGGAGAAACTGGGAAAGCAAAAGAGAGCCCAAAATGATAATAAGTCCAGAGTCTGGTGTGAACAGAAGAGAATACACTGTGAAGGAGGGCGGGGACCGCCGGAGACATTATTAATAGGTTTTACCCTTGAGCTCTGGCAGCTACTTGTTCTATACACAGAGGAAAAGGATTAATCAAGCCTTGCACGTAAAGGTTCTTTCTGTGGTGTGCCAAAATATTTAAAGCAGTATATACAAAGTGTAAGCCTTATTATTATACACATTCGAGGTAATCATCTTATGCTACAGTTAAGGCCAGGATGACAATAAAGTAGATTATTGTGCACTATAACCAATTCAATTCCAACACAACGGGACATGGCTTAGTCACTTGGTTCAGATCTGGTATTTGAGCTTATTTTTCTTATGCTGAGCTAAACTGTGATTTAAGAGATTTAATCAAGCTTTGGGAAATGCTTTCTTTACTAAAGGAGAAAGAACTAAAGGTCTGCACCTGGCAACACTAATCATTTCCAATTTTCAGCTCATTTTGCTTCCTGCTTCATGGAAATTCACCTTAGTAAATAATTGTTCCGTAAAATCACCAGGGCTGAAAGGATGACAACACATGAGAGGAACAAGTTTTAAGCAAACAACTGAAGTTGGAGGATTGTGCAGGGGCTACTGAAGAACAGCAGCTCCTGCTGATCCCTCCCACGCCCAGTTCCCAACGGGCTGAGCAGCAGACATATGATATATTTTCTTAAATCAAATAATTACAGTAAATGCATGGGAAACAACGTAACTGAATACTGGGTCAAAGCTGTAGGTCACTAGCAATATATAGCTTAAACACAGCAAGGCTGCCACAATTTCTTCACATCACTGGCCTTGACTCTTGGCAAACAAAGTGGTACTGGGCAGCGTGAGGGGCTGATGTCAGCCCTGCTTGATAAGGCCCCAAAGACCTTCTGTGCCTCTTGGGTGAGGTGGGCTTTACTAGTGGCTAGAACTTAAAATCTATGATCTGCAAAATTTGGGATTTAAGGCCATCGCGTGCCTTCAAGACTACTGAAGCACATGGGCAAAAAGAAATTCCCCCTCTCCTGACCTTAAATTCCAAGTAAAAGCAGAAGTGGAAAACCCAAAGTGGAAACAAGCATTATAAAACAAGCATTGTAAGTATTTCCTTTTATTTTACAGGCCCCAGAAGGAGGACAAAGTGAAGCTGTCGCACATACTTTTGGATTTCCCATTGGGAATAGCCTTCCAGTAACCCCACAAAACCCACCTACTTCTGCACCATCAGTTTATTGAAATTAAAAATCCCTCTTTAAATCAGCCCCTGTGCACAGGCCATACCCCATCACTCACTCTCCTTTGCTAGGATCATAACTGGGCTCTTATGATGCAAGATGCGTGTTTGTCTTTCTTTAGAAGAGATTCACTCAAAACTGTCAGATTTCAAGTGATTGGAGCACAGTCTGATGAGAGTCTGATAGCAGGTCAGAAGGGTTAGAAGGAAGAACAGAGAGAAAGAAGAGAAGAAAGACAAGAGCAATACACGTGTGTTAGACAAAGCTTCACCTGGTTCCTCAACACTTAGAGTCTAGAAAGCAAGAAGAAATGAGCTTTGAATCCAATTAAGATTCTCTACAACTACCTCAAAGGAGGTTGCAGCGAGGTAGGAGTCAGTCTCTTCTTCCAAGTAACAAGAGGAAATGGCCTCAAGTTGCACCAGGGAAGGTTTAGATTGGATATTAGGAAAAATTTCTTTACTTAAAGGAGTTACCAAGCGTTGGAACAGGCTGCCCAGGGAAGTGTTAAAATCACCATCCTTGGAAGTATTTGTAAGACGTGTAGATGTGGTACTGAGGGACATGTTTTAGTGGTGATTTTGCCAGTGTTAGGTTGATAGTTGGACCTGATGATCTTAAAGGTCCCTTCTGACCTAGATGATTCTATTATTCTAAGCTAAAAGTTCAAGTGTTATGGTTTAAAGTATCAAAACCTACCCCAAATCCAGCCCATGTTGGGTGTCCTCTGCAGTAAATCTGGCAATACTAATTTCCTTCATCTACTATAAGTGAATTACACTTAGTTCCTGCTCCTTGAGGGTCTGTCACTTCCTCTCAGCTGGTGCTGTGACCTGTGTTTCCTTTTGATTTCCCCCTGGAGCCTTCTGCTTCTGTCTCATTTTTAATTCATGACAAAGTTTTACCTATTCACATCTCAACTGCACTGAAACCTGGACTCTTTAGCATTTCATAGCACAGTAACCACACTTCAACCTGACGAGACCCCAATAATTCAAAGTCAAATACTTAATCCATTAATGAAAACAGCTTTATCTCAGGAATAAATTGAAGTGGGCAGAGAACTTGGCTCTGCTGCCACTGCAGAGGGAGCCTGGCTGTGACTGCCAGGACACACTGTGATCCATATCTGAGCAATGCTGAACAGGTACAAAGACAAATATATTTTAGGGGAAACTACACTAAGGTATCAGCAGTCAGACTGGATGAATCCTGCTTCCTGACAGAAAAACAGAGGGGTTTCCCGACTCAGCTATACTGAAAGTCATGACTCACAGCCCATGTATTCAGACATACTCTCAGACACACACTAGCCTGGATTTAGGGCACCATCAACCTTGAGTCAAGTGGTTTCTGGGACACAGAGAGCTGTCGGGGCTAAGGACAACATCATCATCAGGATACAGCCCAATTCTGCAGTGAAGAAATACACCAAGTGATAGGAACATCACACCAGAAATACAGATATTTGCCTTCTTTTCTAGTTGAAAAGAATGTATTTAATTTGTCAGCTAATATGTTGACAGTATCAAGGAAGAACTTCATTAAAACAAGGCTTTAACATTAGAAAATGGAGCATTCTTTTTGCAGAATGACAGTAGTATTTAAAACCAAAGGAGAACTAAAGTCAGACTGAGGCTACTTGTAGACATCTCTTGCTTTTTCAACTGCAAAGAACTTCATGAGTAATCATTTAAATAGATAGCTAGCATCTTACAAAACACCATCAGAAATACCATGGAATAATAAACACAAGTATGAGGGGGGGAAAAAAAGACAAGACACAGAAAAATCTATTGTTACCACAAGCAGAGCTTAATATCCACCAAAAGTCCAAATTTGCATTTTTTTAAACAAGTAATTACAGTGGTTACAACCACAGTGGATTAGTTTCTGGTTAGACCAGATTACTCATGATTTAAAATTTCCAGATTTGTTAATGGCTATAACAGAAGCTGCTGCATCATATTACTGTAAGAAACTGAGCTTACACCTAAAACACTTTCAGGAGGATGCTGATGTTGGAGCACTACGAAGAAAGACATACGCTGCACTGAGGACAGAGCTGCAATTCCCCCCCAAAAATCTGTCTCACCTTTCACCCACTACTAAGGCCTGAGTAACAGCTTAAGGTTGGGCCAGAGGAGCGTCACTGCTTTTGAGAAGATCGTGGAGGAGAGCAGCCAATGCCGGTGACGTTAATGCGGCGCGATGGTCCTCTGAACAGCAGGTTAACTCCTGTGCCTGGGACACTTACTGCTGCCTGAGACAATGCATGCAAACAAGAGCCCGGTTCCTCGCAGCCCAGCATGGGCTAACTCACTTCATACTGTAGGTGGGAGCTGCCTTCATAATAATTAGGAGACAGTTACTGTTCATTTAAAACAAAACCCCACATTTTTTAATTTAGGGGGGTTTTTTAGCAGCAGTTACAAAGTCCAGTTTGGGGCCAAAATTAGCAAGTCTCTGTGATAAGGAGACAATGAGCATGCTGCTTGGCTGGAGGCAGAGTGGCTTCAGCAATGAAATAAATAGGACAAGTGTCATTAGTCTAGACTTCAGTGGTCCCTAATAGTGAAAGCAGTAGCAGAGAACCATTTCCACCACTGATCACAAGCTGGCATTGAAGAGCAAGAGAGAAGACGGCAACTGAAGCCTCTGTTGGTTGTGCCACCTGGGGCAGTGAGTTAAATCTCACAGCCCACAAGCAACAAACTGGCCATGGCAAGTACCAGAGTTCAGACACCTCCACACTTTGCTCTTAGAACAGCTCTCTGTCCAAAGACCAGAATGGAGACAAATCCAACCCTTTCCCTTTACAAGGCTAAACCCACTGTAGGACACTTTCCTCATCTTGAAACACTTAGCCTAACAGAAAGAAAAAGAAAATGGGTAGTGGATGACCTGAAGATTATCATTTTCAGTTTTATGGCAACCTCAAATACTATTAAAACAGAACAACTTCTGTTCCCTTCTTGCTTGGAAAAGATTGAGACTATTCCGTCTGTGGTTGTGGACTGTTTCAGTATTATCCAACTGCATAAACGAAACTAGTGTCAAAATTAAGTTTTAAATGGCTTGAGGTTTATAGGAATTAAAGAAGGAAAAATTAAATTTGAAACTCTGCTTGTTTACTAGCACTAATTAAATATGCCAGATTTCTGGGCAAGCTTCCTAGCCTGTGGCTACTACGTTACTGGCTTGTAAAACAGTCAACAAGTACATGAGTACAAAGCACAAATACAATAACAGAGATTTCATGTACAGTCCTGCCCTCACTTTATAAAGAAAAAATGTATTAGAAACAATCTGTAAGTATAAAGACCTGTGCTAACCCTCTAGACCATATTAGAAATAGAAAAAGGGCCAAGTCTGCAATGATTGCTTTGGTGGAGAACAGTTTAAAACAAGAAATAATCAGAGAGGTAAGAAGCAATACGCACAACCAAAATGGACAGGAAGCCTTAAAAGACTAGTTTACTTCTAAAAATCCTGGTGCTTCTGGGCTCTGCTCTCAAAATAATTTGCTATTAATAATAAAAGGGAGGTCTTGGACTTCAACAGAGGTTGGTCTGATTCTTCACACCACAGAAACTGCTCTCCTCACAGAGTAGATTTTATTATTACACTGGAATTCACAAGAACATAGGTTTATTCTGAAGAGCTAGAACTTCACATTTAACGGGAGCAAGGGCCAGATCTGTAATTGTGCAGTCCATTCAGACAATAATCTCTTAAACAGGTACTATCTTTGTGTTTAAAGGCACCAGCATTAATGAGCTTGTAGTCTGCGAGGAAGCTACAAACCAACCACCAAAGAACTGAGTAAAGCCACCCTGAGGTAAATGGAGCCCCTGGAGATGGCTCATCTCAGCATGGCACACAGCTGGAATGTATTGTGTCCAGTTCTGGGCACCTCAGCACAAGAGAGATATCGAGGTGCTGGAGCGAGTACAGAGGAGGGCAATGAAACTGGTGAGAGGCCTGGAGAATAAGGCTTATGAGGATCGATTGAGGGAGTTGGGATTGTTTAGTTTGAGGAAGAGGAGGCTGAGGGGAGACCTCATCACTCTCTACAACTGCTTGAAAGGGCATTGTAGGGAGGTTGGTGCTGGTCTCTTCTCACGGGCAATGAGCGACAGGACAAGAGGGAATGACTGCAAGCTGCAGCAGGGTAGGGTTAGGCTGGACATTAGGAAAAAGTTTTTCACAGAGAGAGTGGTCAGTCAGTGGAATCAGCTGCCCAGGGAGGTGGTGGAGTCACCATCCCTGACTGTGTTTAAGAGTAGATTGGATGTGGTGTTGAGGGATCTGGTGTAGGGGAGAACTTGTAGAGTAGGGCTGATGGTTGGACTTGATGATCCCAAGGGTCTCTTCCAACCTAAATGATTCTATGATTCTATGAAACAGAATAAAATGCAGTGGTGCTTCAGCCCCAGGCAGGCAGGGACAGGAGAAGGAGGGACACTAAGATCCCATGGCCTAAATGCTGTTCTTTGCATTCTTTGCACATCCTTCTTTCAGCAAAAGCTCCCAATTTACCTTTCTACAAAAGTGGCAAACAGCTCCTACCGAAGGAACACTTGAGGACAATTTGCCACCTTGACAGCTGTAAAATGAACAGCCTTTCACAGCAGCTCAAATTCCTGTGCGTTCCCACCCTACAGTAGCCTCGCGCCGCTCTAAGGAAACCGGGAATTCAGCTTCAATAAAAACTCAGCTACGCAAATATTCTGCTATAAAAAGAGGCATAAACATATAACTCTCCAACTTCCAGAATCACCTATATGAGGCAAAGGGAAACGATACATAAAAAACCAAAAACAACCAGGTTTTTGTTTACATCTCGGATTTACAAGAGCAATTCCAGAAACTAAGTTCTTCCACAGAGGCACTGATTTAATGAGCCCACATAGCATGCTTTACTTGTGCTTGGACCTCTATATACATTAATAACAAAGAAACAAATATACAATGGATACACATAAAACAATTTGCTCAATTTTTCCTATGCCCAGATGCAGGTAAGAATTGTCAAACACAGTTTCATGGGCTTTTGCTTACAATCCTTACAAAAAACCAATCCTTTTTAAATGTATACCAACTATGTATGTTTTCAATTAAAAACGTGACTGGATCGACTGGATCATATATTCTTGCAAACCAGCCAAAAATCAAATGCAAACTGAAGCCCTGAAGGAATCTCAGGAAGTACAAACCATACAGCACAACAGTTCTCCTTCAGGCAAGAAGAATCACCTCTCCTTTTGAAACGAAGCTAGAAGTGAGAGCAGTGTGTGAAAATATGCTGTCAGTCAGCAATGAAAAAACTACATTAATGAACGATACTCAGACATCGTAAAAAATTTAACTGGTGTAAATCCCAGCTAAACAAGCACAAAACAGTCAAGTAACAGCAGAGCACTTACTTCTCACTTTTGGATAACTCTTAATCTCAATTTTCGGTCTTACTATTCAATCAGCTGACAAAATTAGTTCCCCAAATTAGAGACGTGAGCACGGGATTCTCTTCAGGACACGAACTGTGACAGTGAGGGTGGTGTTTCTCCTTATGGCAGCAAACAGGACTACTAAGAATGGATTCTCATATATTTTTTTTCCACTGTATTTTGATCCATATTAGTACAGGCTTTCTCTGGTTGTCCTTCTTTGTCTTAGACTCAAAAGCCAAAGCATCCCAGAATATGGGAAACAAAGATTTAACTGTGAGAGTAAGTGAGAAGGTATTATATACTTCTGGAGACAGCAGGCAAGTTCAAAGCAATGCCTACCTGCCAGGAACACTTCTGAAGCTCAGCAATTTCTCTCCTCCCTCTAACTTCACCTAATTCTTCCTCTCCATTGCCCTACCCAGCCTGCAGCAAGCAGGGATCAACATGTTAGGCCAGTAAACTACCATATAGAAATCAGATCAGCCTTTACAAAGACACAGCCCCAACATCTTTCACTGCATGTGCTGCAGTTGTCCTTGACTCTCCCCCCACACACACAGAGCACACATTTGTTGTGGTCTCAAATCATGACAGTGCAGGGCACCTTCCCAATATCTACGATCATTTTAACTGTTTATCCTGAACAGCTCCGCTCAGCTCTCACCTCTTCGCCACAGAGTAACTTTTCAGGCATTAACCAATGATGAAAAACACCCATCAGCTACACATCTAGAAACCTTAGGAAACAGCAGTATCCTAAGATATCTAAGATACTTCCACTGAGACTTGAATTAACACTTACAGCCAGTTTTCTTATTGTCATTGTAGGAGGAGCTGAAAGCAGCAGGCATGTGGCAGGTAGAAGACTGAAGCCTTCCAGAAGCCCTCAACAGAACCTGCGAGCCACCTCCCCAGGGGACTGAATATACTTTCCTTTAGGAAAACTAGGAAGTCAACAGACAGGCTGTGAGGCAAAACCAGCCTGTATGTTACCATGCTGCAGTTTGCTATGAGCTGTCACTTGAAGACTCACCTCAGGACTAAACACGTTTTTCAGAGATGCACAAGTTCATATCCACGAATCTGCTGCCTTCAGGATGGTCAATCAACGAGTCATGACTTCAAAACACAGAAATGACAGGTACAGTGACATATTTCTTTGCAGCAGGTTTCTCAGCTGGGTGTTTGGCATTGCTGCTGCTCATGGCATTCTTGGCTTACAAGTTCATTATATCTTCATTTCTGCACATGGCCTTTAAAAGGCTGCTATTTGGCTGGGCAGTATCACCTTGTTTTATTACCAGAACTTGTCATTTAGAAAAAAATTAACTCTTTCTCTTCACACCAAACATTTTAATTAAAAAAGTGGAGAGTCAGATCACACACAGCAAACAAATCATCTCCGATCTTTTAAAGCGGATCACTTATAGGAAGCTGTCGTCACGCTTTTAAAATGTTCAGGAGAAATGAAAGCAGTCTTCTGAGTGATCACTTTCTACAGGGAATTACTTTTCTACTGTGAAAAGTACAGTATTTGAAGAACTATAAGTGATTAACCCTTGTTTTGTATTTGTATTTTGATGGAACATGAAAGTGCCGACCAAAGCTGTACTCACGGGTAACAAGCCCACAGTTCTTATCTCAGAATTTAAAAGCTGCCATCAGGTGGCCAAACTGGAAGTGAAGAGCAGCAAACAAGTGCAAGAATTAAGAAAAATAAACATTGCTTTTTCTCCTTTAGTTGGAGTAAGATGGACTCGAGAAAGCCCAGACAATAGTACTGATTCTGCACCACAACTGTCTCCTACCCAGTCCTTCTGGTACCAGCACAGCGTGCCCTGAGCCCTCGCAGCACTCAGGGGCTGCTCTGCCCCCCTAGCCTGGCCCTGGCAGCAGCTAGGCCACCCATGTGGCCACCTGTGTGGTCACCTAGTGTCACCAATGCAGGTGCACTGCAACCAGCCAGGAAGCCTCAAGCCAACTATTGTAAAAGCAGCTCCTGCACATGGCAGGAATCACCTACCAACAAATTCAATCACTTACACTCAGAAGTGGCCTCTTCTTAATGCAAAAGAAAACATGTTTCATTTTTCACTATGTCCAGTGCTTTTGTACTGAAAAACTGGAGAATAAGTACATTGAAAGAGACCACGGAGTGATAAGAATAGCAGCACCTAACAATGTAACACACAATAAACTATACGATAATACATTTAAATCAAATACCACTGGGGTCCAACATGCAGAAATGCAAGTGCTGAAGCTGAAAAGCCAGGTTTAAACATGATCTGCAGCTCGTGCTGTGGGCAGCGTTACATCAGCTGCTTCCTGCGGGTCACTCCAACAAGGACTATTCCGATTCTCAGTGTAGGAAAGCCAACAGTTAATACCCTGTACTCAGAGCAGTGTTCTACATTTAGAGTACTAACATAAACATTCATGAGTTATGCCCCTGTGAGACAGGGAAGTGCTATTGCATACATTTTATAAAGTGAAGAAAGTATGAGACGAACTTTAGGTGGGCTTCCCAAGGCCACAAAGCCAAGTAGAGAAGGGAGATCTCTTTGTGTATTAATTACAAGACATTCTTAATGCAAACAGGTGACAGCACATCAATTCACATGTTAACTTTTACCCTTTCCTGCCCCGGATCACCTGTAGGTCAAAAGAACTCTTCCTCTGTAGGCACAAATTTTGCCTATTTTAATGGTTCTCTAAAACAGTCAAAGAGATTAAAATTTATATTCTTCCCCCAAGACAAGAACATATTTCTGAGAAGTAAGGCCAGCAACTTTTCTGCAAACCCTTTAAATCAACAGTTGTTGTCTACGACATGAGAAATCTTTTACCCCAGGCACGATGTTACCCCTGTCACATGAAAGCCTGGAACCTATGTTACATCTCTGCTATCATAACCTCTTCTTTTCAGTTGACAAACACCAAGGGCATAGCAAAACAAAACAAAACAAAAGCACCAAAATCTCCTTTTTTTCAGGTTGCTTCCTTTATGTAATAATGTACATCAGAAAGCACCCAGAATCCTGCATTTTGGAGCTACACTATCGTGGGGTACATCTAAAACAAACACATGCAAGAGACATGTTCCTTAAATCTGAAATATATACTATTTTCTCAAAGGGTAAAATATAAAAAAAACCCTACCAGCAAGCACTAATTTGTCTCCCTGATCTACCCCCTCACTAGCCAGGGGCTACTTTTAACTACACTGACTTAGCAAAGGAATCTAAATTGTATAAATCAACGGCTCAATTAACATTTTGTTTAGGAAGAGTTAGGGAAGAGAAACAGAATGTAATCATTTGCTAGAACAGCGGCTCCAGAGGTCTGGGAGCGAGAGCAAGAAGAATGGAGTTGAATGTGGGAAGGGTCCATTATTCTTTCAATAGCATCTGGTGCTGCAGAATACGTGCTTGCATACTTTCCTACTTGAAAAGCTTAAGTCTTCAGTAGCTCCTTGGTCTGGGAAAATGGCAGGCACCCAAAAGCTAACCCAGGGATCTAGGGAAGAGATCTACCTGAAGAACAATATTTTTCAAGTGGCCTTAGAAGTGAAGAATGGCCATAATGAGAAGGCTCGTTCCCAAGGGATTTTATTCCTTGTGTCTGGCTGCTGCTTGTCAGGTGCCGTTCCCCGCACACATCCCCAGCACATTCTAATGCAAGAATGGAGAGAGGGCCTCTCTGAAAATAATCACACTTGCTGAAAGACCTGCCCTGCATAAATATCTCTAACAACAGTACAAACAGAAATCAGCCTTCTTGCCCAGTACTTTAGTTGAAATTTATGGCACTGCTGGCCGTGATTCTGTTATTACGATTCTACCTGGCTAAGGTTCAAAGTCACAGAAGTGGGAATTTCAGAGGCATTTTCAGAAATGCTGTAGCTCATTTGGGGGTGGGGAGCAAAGACAAAAAAATAAATACCTAGTTCCAGAAAGCTGTACCCATACATTAGTGAACAAAGCTATATATTACACATATATACCCACACATGGATGAACAGATGTTACAGAGATGGGACAGAGAATTCAGGGACACATGTGGCCTCTGAAACGATATTTAATGCTACACCTTGGGAATAATAAAGCAAAGGGAAAAAGAAATAAAATCAAAGGGAATACTGAAAGACAGTCCCTTGTGCTCTTGCAAATATCACCAGCTGCTGGAGGATTTATATGCAGAAAAACTAGAAGTTGAGCTTTAACTTGAATTTCCCTTGGTTTCTTACTGGTTTGCTTCCAACCTTCAGAGTTTAATTAAAGTCCATCAGCCAATTTTTTTTCTGTCTGAAGACCCTAAATTATTGCCTTTTTAAATTTCTCTGTACTGACTGATCCAGATTTTTTGAAATCTGCAGCTACCACTACCCTGAATTATGAATATTGCCCCTGACCTGTTTTTTTAAAAGTTTAAAGGATTTCAAGATGATTGACCCAAGTACCACAAACAGCTATTGCCGGCCAATACGCAGGTGTGCAGGTACAGGTAAGTTATACTTAGAATGAGGAATTGTTCAAGGTACAGGATTCTGCTTTGTCAGTCCACACATCAAGGTCTAACAGCCATCTCCTCTTAATTCCTAACACAATATGAAATATTTGGTGACTGGGGAAGGAGAGAGTCCCATAAGAAATCTCTCAGACAAGTGCATTAGAAGTTTTACTGCTTGCAAAAGGGATTTCTATCCAATCTTCTCAAGCTGGGGAAATGGTGCAATAAAATTGATGAAGAAAGGAAGGATTTAAAGCTACAGAAGATGAGGATTTCTCCAAGTAGAAACCTAAAGGACATGCTGCCCTTAGGAATTGATCTCTGCTATTTACTCGATCTACTGGAAGAACTCCCCGGGAGCATGTCTTAGCAAACTCTCCTTTCTCTTGCTATGCTCTTCATTTCCTGTGTAATTCCAGAAACTGCCAGCACAATGCTGTTTGGGGAGAACCACACAACAGCTATTCAAGAGGGAATTCAGCATTGTATTCTGAATGAATGGAAACATTTTGAAAGATATATATTTGCTGCAAGCAAAGTAGAATGCGAACCCAGTAAGGATCGTGGGCACACACGGACCTTCAACCAGCTAATGGTGTATTCTGACTCTTTGCACTAAGACTTCCACAATATCCTTAGCAGTGCTAAACATGGCAATAAATCACACAGGTTAGAATTCATGGTAGCCATGACCCAAGTGTAACAAATCAGCACTAAAAATATTATGCAACTACAGTTCAATTGATACCTAGTGTAGCTAATTTTAATGGAGAGGCTATCACTTTTATGTACCCCTGCGAGTTAGCGATATGGGATCGGAATCACCAGGAGGAAGGAAAGGCTCTTCAGAGCCCGGCTTTCTTAGAATAAACTAGATGAATGGATCCTTGTGAAAATCCCAAAGGTATTTCCCTCCAGCCCATTGCAAAAAATGTTCTGCTAAGCATGACAATTGAAAGGATTAAAAAAAATATAAATACCAGTAACACAGAACGTTAAAGGAACCACAAGCTTTGGCTGTGCTCGGCAGCCAGGACCTCAGCCCCGAGCAGAATCAGACCTTTTAACTGAAGAGGAACAGTCACATGCCTCATTTCACCCCTACTTTGCTTTAAACTAGGCTGCTTCCTCCCCCCCCATATTTCACATTGGCTGATAAATCCCCCAACGGCGGGTGTTAACTAACTCCGCATTCCAGTCTGCTCTGCGTCATGGAGTTCCACATCCCGCTGATGAGGAACACATGGTGGACATGTGGTAGGGGAGAGCCTGACAGCGCTCGCACAAGCGGGGATAACTCCTCTGACCTCTGGCTTTTTGCTTTCCCCCCCCTCTGTCCCATCCCAATCACACAATAAAGAGTCTGTGCCCCTCTTCTGTCGTGTACTGGTCATTCTGGGATCTCTGGACAGAAGCTGAAAGCCTAAGGTTTCAACAGGCAGCTACAGTGAATACACACCGTGGCTGAAAACAAATAATTGATCATTCTGTGTCTCTCCCCAGTCAGACCATTCAGAGGAACTTCTAGATTGTACAGGTTACATCTGGGTCAACTGGGGTAAAAATGTCACAAAACCCACCAGTGATGGCTGCATTTCCCATCTCCTTTGTGGAATAAATTAACTCACAGCCTTGCTAAAAAACACACAGTGGCAACTGCATTAAAGTATTAAGACATCTTTCTGAAAGGAACAGAGCATTTGTCATCTTTTCAAGACCAGAGCCTTGCTCAGAGTAACAATGAGATTCAACTTCGGTATTGTCCAACCTGATGACTCATCCAGAGCAGAGCATTTACCAAGTCACATGGACTCCAGGGTGTCCAAGCAATAGAGTCAGTTCTTCCTCCTGTGAATCTTCTGAGAAGTAAAACCCAATCAGGGGCTAAGTGTCGGTCTGAGACCGCAGCAGCCAGACTAATGACAACCCACACAACATACATTTACTGGCGATTAGAAACCAAGTGCTGAGCCTCACGCTCTCTGCTTCCAGCCTTATGCGTACTCTAAGGCTGGCAGGAATCTGGCAGTAAAATTAAATCCGTGGCAAACAAGTCTTTCTATAGCTACATTTCAACAGAAGCACTTGCTAGTATTCCAGATTCTAAAATTCATGACCTCTTACCTGTGTAAGCTGTCAAGACACAGCATGACCTTTCTTTTATAAATAGAACCTGGATGTGCTGTACATTCCCTTCAACCCCCCCACTGGATGAATAAAATAACACAGCAGCAGCAAAAAACATAATAAAATCCTGTGGAAGCAACAGTATTAAAATCACTAATAGCAGCATGTTCATTAAAATACAAAGTCAACATCTCCCAAACCGCTCTGATAGCGTGCTCATTCTACAAGCATGACATAAAAGCACCAAATTAAGATGTACCCGTTATATTTGGCTACAGCCATTTTAGAAACAGTAAATCTCCTCTAAAATACTCCATTTCTGACACTGAAGGTTACACTCATCCCCAATATATTTACAGAAAAAGCAGGGCAAGTTGAGCAAAGTTTAAACGCATAATAAAAAGGGCAAAGTTTCTGAGAAAATGAATGCCTTTCTGTTACAGCAGCTACTCTTAGTGAGCCAAGTAACTTCTAAACAGGCACACAAGAGCTCCAAGGGCATCTTGAGAGCATCTACTCCCAACTCATGGCTCAGACAACAACTCACAGGCCAGTATGTTTCCCTGAAATGTTCAGCAAAACCCTCTTTTGAAAAGAAGTACGGTTAAAGCTACACCAACATTTTTAAAGCGTGGTTATAGTCTGAGAAGTTAGTGTGTAAAAATCACACCCTCTTATTCAATAGACCCAGTTACCCTGTTTTGATTCGGAGTCAGATCCTCTTGCTTTACTGGCTAAAATAACTTTTTACAACTTTCTAAATTCCTACTGGTACTGTGAAACCAATTCCATTCTGGGAAGGGGAACCAGATTCTTTTCTGGATTGTGCATTTGCAAAAGGATTATTACCTAAATCATCACATACAACTTCTGGTTTTGTGATGGAGGAACCGAGAAGAACCTGGCTTATTTTCTGGATGCTAGTCAGGAAGAGTTATCTGTACACAGATCTGGACTACCACGAAAGACATGAAGATCTAAGCATCACTCTCACATTTTTGAGGGAAAAAAAAAAGAAATATCCAACATTTTTCCATGGTATTCCTCAAAATATCACTTGAATGCCAAGGAAAGTTAGTAAGAAAAGTTTGCTAATAGTTAAAACCACCCATTTCCCCAGCAAACGAGTACCACCAAAGATAAAACTGGTATATTCATCCCATAGATAGCTGAGCCCAGGAAAGGGTTATTTCTCCCTGGTCAGCCCTGAGCTGCTCCTCAAGACTTTCCTACTGACTTGGGCTATTGCATCCCTCCTTTCCCTCCCAGTGGCATTGCTTGTGGGCACCACTCCTTAATGCACAAAGTGAACCAAACCAAGGTCTCAAAATCCTGCTGTTTCATCTATTAAAAGTTGCATCTAATGCAACTCATTGTGACATGTCAAAAGATCTCGATCAGGCCTCCAGCTGGGGGCAAGCTGGAGGTGGTAGCCCCATCCACCAGCATAGCCAGATCTGGAAGAGAACATCTGCCCATGAACTAGTTTATGATGCTTTACAGAGTGGAGCATCTGCCTATACCTGTGTGAATCCCAGCCTTTCTCATGGAAGCAGATTCTGGAATTAAAAAACCCAAAAAGGACCACCACAGGAGTGACAGGGTATTTCAGAGATGCCAGTTTCCCGAGGAGGGCAGGTTCACAGAACAGAAACACTGAGGAAGTTGCAGTGTATTTATATATGATCCACTTATTTAAAACAAATTATTTAAAAGGCAATATCCCAAGGCAACAGAAAGGAAATCAAGTGTATCAAAGCTATTCCTGAACTCCCATTACCTACCCACTTGGCAATGCTGACTTTTAAAATGATCCTATGCCATTTACTTTTACTCTCATGATGTAAAGGGAAAAGGAAGAAAAAAACCTCTCCCATCCCACCCCCCCTCTTTTTTTAAAATATCTTAAAAACAGATCTGTATTGTTACCTCAAGGTTACTAATGTTAGTAGTGTATATATTTATAGATGAGGTATTCCTTTCTGTCTGAAGCACATGAGGTAATAAGTAGCTGGAATTGTCATGGTGATTTATTAACATATTCTCTAGGAGAAGCCCTGCACCTGCGTCTGAGCAGACAGAACACCCACGAAGGCTGAACTCACCCTTACACAGCCCACAAGATCTTAAAAGGAAATGCTCCAAATTTAGACCTGCTCCAACAGGTGTCTTTTACTGTCTCACTTTGCATGACCATAAATATCAGAGGTGGAGCAAAAAGCTCCCTGTCCATTGTAATCGTGCTTTGAAAACAAATACCTTTGCCCTCTCGGAAAGCAAAGGCAGCAGCTATGGAATTCTCATCATTTCCTCACTCCTTCATCCTGCCAAGACCCAAGTCAGAGAGATGTCACTGGCAAAACCAGGCTCCAGGGATGAGCACATAACTTGTTGGTTTTTTTCTTCTTCTCTTCAAAAGGCCCTAAACTGGCTCTGAAACTTCCCCAAACTGTATTTCTTTCATTCTAGTATCTCATCTTGCAGCTATTTGCCAAAGTGAATGACACGCACAGGCTGTTCATGGCTTTTTATAAACTCTCATTACCCAAACAGGGAACCATTTCCTTGAAAATGCTTTCCCCAGCAGCACCAGTATCTCTAGGCACCACCAATAAATTTGTCTCCTGGCCCATCCTGATGCACACCCAAACGTGCCGGGATGAATGTATTTGATACTTGTTTATTGGAGGAAGGATGCTACCTGTGGGACTGGTCCTCAGGGTGATCAACAGCACAGATGAGGGGGGAGTGGTGGAGTAGTAAAGAAAAATAAAATTAAAACCAAAAAAGAAGCCCAATTTTAAGAGCTGAATGGAAAGCTTTGCCAGATTTGCTCTGGCAAGCACAGGAGCAAAATCCAGACTCTGTTCTGTGGTGTAACAAGGAGAGGCATTCTCCAAACCAAAATGGCTATCCACAACTCACAAAACCCCAAAACAAATCAAACCATCTAATCTGGAAAAGAAATCCTAACCAAACTGAGGAAAATAAGAGGTTACACCAGGAACCCAGAAATCCTGTTAAAATGTTTCATTCTGTAACACTTTTGTTATTACAATATGCCCCAGTCAAGAGCAAATCTTTACTACTGGACAGGTACTCAGGAGAATGTGTGTTTCCCCCCGTCCCTCCCCACCAGCTGCTCTTTTATGGCAGGGAAGTGAAGAGCGTGAAATCCAATGATAGGAAGAAGGCAAAGGTCAGGAAAAAGGTTTTTCTTCCAGGATTTAAATTAGCATTCTACAGCTTTGGATGTTTTGTCAACACAACTTCCCTCCTGTGAGGAGGGGAAGCCAAAGGGCCTTTGAACCGTTTCTGTATGGGATCTAGATTTTTACCAGTAACAAGATTCCTAGCTTTAAAGAAAAGTTCATCTTCCCTCTTCCCATTCCTTTCACCACTCCCTCCCTGTCCCTTCTTGCACTCCCCTCCTTAAAAAGGGAGAGAAAAAAGAAAATAGAAAAAGATCTGAAGAGCAAAACAAGCACTGAAGGAGTTCTAGAGTTCATGTAACAAGACCACCATAGCCCTTCAAAGGGACCATTAAAAGCAAAACAAACAAAAGCAACACCCTCAAGATGTCTATTGTATTTTACAGAGGAACAAATGAGTGCACTGGAAATTCTCCCATCTTGCCACAGAGCCTGTTATTTCATCAAAACAAAGTCCAGAGATGAAGAAACAGCCAACATGGTAACTGAAAGTCAGTCACTTGAAGTGATCCGTGAAGAAAAACGAGATTGGGCTTGCTCCTTTTTTCCTCCCCTCTCTCCTTGCTTTACTATGATGTATTAAAAAAAAAAAGGAAAAGACTTCAAAGATCGTTTTAAGCGTCGCTTTTGTTTCTCACATGAGAAAATCAGGGCTCGAGCAGGTCTAGACAACACAGTGGTTAGAACCTCGCTAGCTGCCAGCGCTTTGTCTTCCTAGAGCTCCCACAGTTGCTCCTACCCTGGAATTGCCTCATTTGAAAATATTTGACAATTTCCATACACTATTTCGCTTCCTTCAGAGCTTTCCCAAGATGGCAGCTATGAAACCGAGTGCCTGTACAAGCACCCAGGGCAGAGAGCTGCAGATGTCAGAGTCTCACCCAGGTGGACACTGGGCCAGCGCTTCTGCCTGACGATTCAAAGCATCTTTTTCTTCATTTTTTTTTTGTCTTCTTTTTAATACTTAGCAGATTTTCTCTCTTTGTGCTTCCAGACTATCCTGTCAACTGTGGGCTTTACTTGGAGGGTGGTTAATGCTTTACATTAGCTTTGATAGCTGTGCAGATGGAAATGTAAGAAAGGGAGACATACAGCTTTTGATCCCATCTGTGTATCATCCCAAACAGTTACGCTAAGGAAGATCTGCTGCAGACAATGTAACTAAACAGGTGTTCCTGAAAGCAAAGTTTGGCCTGCAGGATAAATCCTGATTAATTCACCCTTTAGGGCAACAGGAATGAGAATCCTCTGGTTAGATGAACCTGTAAAATCAGAGGTCAACTAAGATCACACATGTTACAGCAATTTCTAAGTTGTTATATCACAGCCACCCACTAGTCCTAGTAGAAAGCCATAAAGACAAGCCAATGATTAACAGTAGATAAAATATTCCTCACTAGCCCAAAGTAGATCCATTAGTCTTCATTTAGACAAAAACACAGAACTCAACAGTGCTGAATTTCCTACACTACGCAGATCAGCTGCTGTGGACGTACAGAAGGCTTGGTCCCTGCCACATCCCAGGAGAGAGCCAGTGGGAACATGGTGGTACAGGCTCTTTCCATCACAGCAGTTAACACATGGCTCACTCTTGACCACCTTCCTTCCAGGGTAACCCTTCAACTCAGGCAGAAGAGGGGAGATCTTTCCATGGGCACACAGCACCTCCCCTGCATCTGACAGCAGAATGTCCAAGGAAAGATTACACCTAGCTGTGGTCCACAGCACACACCAGAGGCATTCTCACAGAAGAGATTATCTGAGAGCACACCCCAGATGTCCACATCCTTGACTTACAAGCTCCACATGGGTGAATTTCTCAGCTCCCAGATGGCTGCCTCACAGGTGTCCAGTCTTGCAGAGGTGAAAGTCTGACAGTCAGTCTGTGGCAGACTACAAAGGCCAGCCTTTCAAGGAGCCAGCAGAGCTTTCCACAGAACACCTCAAATTATGTGTGTCTGAGAAAGCTAAAATCACTGTGCAGAAGGGCGTAAAGAGCAACAAGCCACCTTTCCTTCTTCTGCTGATGGGCATGAATGAAGTTGTGGAAGAAGCTTGGCTAGTCCAGCGTATTTAATAAATTAATCAGTCTCCAGTGCAGTTTAATGGATTCTCTAATCAATCATTCTGGGCCTGGAAAGACAGCTGAGGTTTTATGCCTTCTATGCAGAAAAGTGTCATGAAATCCTGGAAGCCTCTCCCAGGTACTCTGTAAATCCATCTGGGACTCGGCCAACAAGACTAGCATCTCATCTATGGACATGGGCCTACCACCTCTGGATCTGAACTACAGTGACAGTGGCTTCATTTCAAGAACAGTTACCTTTTTACCCACTCCTTTCCCTGGAATTTTTCACAATAAAAGGTATCAGACAAGCCTGTCAACTAATTGTAATGATGGAATAAATAATAAAATACAGCTTCCTGAAAATTGCAAAAGCTGCTTTTCCCTCTTCCCTTCTTATCCTACTTTGGCTTTAACCATCATTCCTAGTCCAGAGGTATTTCCCCCCCTGACAAGTTCAGTTTCTGTTACAAGGAATCATAAGCTTACTTCTGAAGGATGGATCTTTTAATGACAAGTTCTTCATCCAAGTCAGCTTCGTTAGCCATGAACAGCAGCCTTTTTCCTGTGTCATCCACTCCAATGAAGTCACGCTGCTCCACTGAAGTAGAAAATCAAACACAATCATTATATAACCCTGGCTTAATCCAGGCTGGAAAGACAAACAGGACCACCAAACACCCCAAAATTCAGAATAAGCCATCAAATCAATGAATCAGCAAAATTTATCCACAGTATTCATTAACTTTTTCAGTCAAGGTAGCTAATGTGTATCTTGACATTAAAAACATTGGTCTTGCAAGGTTATTGACTCTTTTTAATGAAGATGACAACTACAGGTCCTGACATGCAACACTCCATCTCAAGCTGTACTTTTATTCTCTTTTTAACTAAAAAAAACCCAAAACAACAAACCTGCTACCTGAGTTTATACAACAAACCCAAGGCAAGCACAGAGTTCTTAAAAATGCAACTGCTTCTTCCTCATCATAAATCACTCCACATCAGAATCTGTTGCTCTGGAGAGAATCATGATTTCAGTTAAGACAGAACTACTCTGCAAACAATCTCCCATTTCAGATAAACACTGATAGCAATAGGAAACCTAAATCACATACCCAAACACACACGAAAGCATAGATTCTGAGACTCCTACCATTGGTGTTTCTGGGTGGGTTAACTTGGTTTAAATATCTATTTTTAAAACTGCCAACCAAGGGAATACCTAATAGTCACGTATATTACTGTGGCAATTCCCATCTCCTGCAATCAGTGACTGTGCATCAACACTGACTTTGATCTACTGAAATGTGAAGCAGTTATTCTTCAACAGTTTTCCACAACATCTGAACACAGTGGTGGCAGCTTATTCTAACTTGCACTTTGTAGTATGTTCCGTCACTCTGGTGGCAACTATAGACTGGTCTTTACAGGAACACAGGCTGTAGAAGAATGCCGTGGTGCAGTTCTAACAAAAACCCCTTTTCTCCCACTAAATACTATTCTTTTGGGCCAAACTGGAAAACATTCAATCTCCTAAGTTCTAAGCCTTTAACCACACTGGAATAACAGCATGTTCTGCAAGTAGTTGATTCTCTAAGATCTTTTCTCAGCTGAACTCTTTTTAACCCTGTTTTCCCCGGTTCAGCACTGTCCCTTATTTTCCTTTTATCTGTTTCTTCAGAGTTACCACAGCAACAACCACTATCAAAATACAGTCAAATCTTCACAGCTGTTGAAAGTTCTCCTACTGGCAGCCTTTGATCCAAGTGACCAAGCCTACCCTCTTCAGAAATCCCCCCATCCATTCTCAGAAATGAATCGCACTCGAAATAGACCTGAACATGTAACACTATGACAAATTATGTACAACTAGGATAAAGCTCATTTGCTGTAAAAACTCAGAAATAAGTCTTGAAAGTAGTGCTGACCCGCGTGCTAAGGGGAATGATGAAGTTTGAGAGTAGGGCCTGACCGACCATCACCACTGTCACCTAACCAGGGCCTCCTGGCAGGCTAGAAACACAACAGTGACCAGTTTTCCTCCATCGTGGTACCAGTGCTTCTCTCAAAGTTGAGGTTGTGACCGGTTTCTCTTGCTTGTGTGGAGAGGTAAGAAAGATACAGCGAAACCACGTGAGAGCATTATTTTCTCTTTGGTAGTGGATGCCAGGACAGGTTTTTCCCTGGACACTGGCAATAAATAGCATTACTTTTGTAGTTTAGAGACAAAACTTACTACTAAAATCAATTACCCAGAGGTACAAGGGTACAGGTTCAAATCAGCCTGGCATTATTTAGTGAGGCAAAAAAAATAAATGGAAGAGCACATACATAACTAGTTTATAAATCCCTGCAAGGAAAGTATGAGAAAAACATTAATGCTGCAGTGACAGTAACTAAACAAATAATCTGAAGTGTAAAAACAGAATGGAGGATGTGTTTTGCCTCCTCATAATAGATGAATAAGGATTAGACACAGCTATTGGAATTTATTAATTACCTTAAAAATTAGATCCTCATAAATTTTGCAGGTTTTAGTGACCTAAAGGTATCACGACATCACAAGAAAATGGAAGTTGAACAATTCAGTGATGAGAAGAAATAATTTTCAGATTTTAGAAAATGCTTTTTAATCAAACATGATTAATTGACAGTTGGGAAAAAGACACCTTTGTTAAAGATTCAGTATCTCCACCCTTTCAATTGAAGGGAGAGAATTCACACGATGCAGCCTGCAAGACCACCAAGAGGTCTTCTGGCAAACACAAGGAATACCAGCGATGACATGCCTGCTGCTTTCAAGACAAGAAAAACAAGCAGGGAAGAGTCACCATCCCCATCTTTTCTGCCTTTCTTTATACACAGAAAGGTTCAGACACTCTTTTCCACTCAATCCCTTGCAGCTCATCTGTAAGCACATGGCTCCATTCTGGGTGTCTGAATTCCTGACATACTCTGTTTATTTGGGTTACTACCATTCACTAGCACTCTGCCTTCTTGGGTTTTTTTCTGATTGCCATGCCTCTTATTGATCCATTCAAAAGGCCAATGAGATTATTATTGTCAAATATGACCTCCTAAATATATATGCCTATATATGACCTCCTATATGACCTCCTAAATATAAAAGCCAATGAGTTATGTCAAGCATCTTAGGAAATCATCAGTATGAATTTACAGCTGCTTAACACTGCAATTCACGCCAATTTAAAAACTGTTCCTTATCTCACAGGTCTTGTTTAATAATATCCCAAAAGCAACAACTTTGTATCAGATTCCATGACATACAAAATAAAAGTCTTGTAGCTCCTTCCCCCAAAAAAAAAAAAAAAGAATGAATTTGTAGCTACAGTGAAAGAATATATAAAGCTGCAAAACCACCTGGCAGCTCCTCAGGACTAAGGACCCATTTCCCAGCAGTAACACTCAAACAGCACAGGGCAAGTACATGTGTGTGTCATGAGTCAGAAAAGGAGCTAATAGTCCACATACTATGAAAAGCTGCCTGATACATTCCAAGCTAATATCTTGTCCTCAGTTGTTTCTACATTTCATCAAATTTTCACTGTTTGAGATGAAATTTCCAATACCAGGTGCCTCCCTTAAGAAGAACATTTTGAAAAACTTCAGCAGAAACAATTCAGCTACTTCTAAGGCTAAAGAAAGAGAAACAACAGTGTTTAACTTAAGCTTCAATGGTTAGGTGACCCTTCCCTTGAAAGGCTCTGATATCCCAGTTCTTCAGAGAAGCAGCATGACATTCAGCAGCTGACCTGTGTATCAGGAGTGTACTTTTTGCCAACTGACTCCATTATAGATCTTTGAAAAATTGAAGTTTCAGGTACTCTTCCAAGGCTCATACTTTTGCTGCAAAAAATATCTGCACGTTTTTTTTTCTTAAGGAAAGGTTGTTTCAAATCCTCAGCTCTTAGAACCCATCAAAGAACAGGTGCCACCTAAGGTCTTCTGTGCCATCAGGTGGTACAAGCAAAGCACAGATGCCATAAGGCTCCAGAGCCACGCTGTGATGACTGTTCCAGGGGAAAGAGATTGATCTGTTGCGGTTTTGCAACCTATTTTTACAGGGAAATAAAACTTAGAAGCTCACAAGGATGAGGGGAAAGAAAAGCATAAAAACAAGGACTGCAAGTTGGGCTGGAAGGGAGGGAGAGTAGGCCCTGAAAACTGGTGGAAATTGGGACTGTCTGTGAAAGGACATGGGACCACAGGGACAGGAATCACAAGGGAAGAAAAAAGGTGAGTGTGGCAGATAAATGAAGCAGGTCGAGATGAGGCGTCAGAAGTAGAGCTGGGGATGGGATGGGTAGTGAAAGAAAGAGTAATATAAGAGAAAGAAAAGCTGGACTCTTGACAAGGATCCTTGAAGAAGGAAACTAAGCAAAGAGAGCAAGACTGGAAGTTGGTGGTGGCGGCAAGAAGCCAGGATGGGAAGAAAGACAAGGATGAGCTAGGACAATGTCAACAGCAGTAGAGTGCATTCAGTCAAGCTGGAATGAAAGGTAGGAGGGTCCAGTGCTCCCTAAAATGTACTGCCCTGCTCCAGAGCCTGGTAAAGATCCCGACATGCCTCAAATCTTGGCACGCCCCCGATTTTAGCAAAAGACTGGAAAAGGTCTGGTGGGTACACATCTCATCTGAGGCAGTTCCCAGAAAACAACCTACTAGAGCTGTACATTAACAGTTCAAGTAGAATCGTTTTGAGTGGGAGACCTTAGCACCCAGCCCCACACTGTGGGTGTCAAAACACCTCTGTGTGATGGGATTTAACTGTTTTCAAGTTTGGTGTCTTACAGATACAAGAAAACATGCACAAATTTTAACAAATCATGTAAGAAGAGTAATGCTACAAAGTCAAGCACAGAGCCGTTAAACAATGAGCAAATTAACAATGTGTGTGCAACCCGGTGTGTTTACAGTTATGAATAGTCTTTGGGTGCTCTTGTTTATCCTCATAGACCTCCTTGCCCCCACCTTGTGGGCTCAGAGCTCACATACTGGGCAGCTCCATGATGTTTTACCATAGACTCATTAGTTTATAACACCTGAATGCTCAACCCTGTGGCTGTAGTAGCACTCTTAATGTTTTATGTGCCATTATCACTTAGATTGCCTTTTAAAAGACCGGGGGGGTTAGAGCTGTTTGAGAGGCCAAGTCCTAAATGCTTTCAGCCTTACTATCCTTACTCTTTGCTCCAGAAAGCCTTTTCATGCAGAGTCTAAGCAGCTTTCTTTTAAAAGCACATTTCCTCCATTTCAGATGCACACGTTGTCCAACTGTTGGCTTGCATTTCCCTTCTCTCTCAAACAGTCTGAAGCTACACTTTCTAATTTGTATTACTAGAGCGCCTCTGGTCTTTAATCATGGACCAGGACCCACTAAGCTGGCAATAATCAAGCCTCAGCAATTTAAGAGATACCATTAAAGGAAAATGAGAGGTATAGTATGGGAACAACTGTATGGTATTAAGTACTTTTAGCATACAAGTGAAATGGGGATACTCGCCCTGCCCTGCCTTACAGCAGTGTTGTGAGAACAGATACATTAAAGATTACATGGCACTAAGATATTATGGTAAGAGGGACAAGATAAGCATCTAACCAAGTCCTTGAAATCAGTGGGAGTTTTGCCTAGCAAAGGCTCCTGGCTGTGATCTCGGAAGAGTAATTCAGCGCAGAGCACGAGAGGGGAGAATTTCAAGAAGTATTTGTTACCCATCTAACGCTGGCCTACAGTCAATGGTAAAATTCCTAGCTATAATCTGGTTGATGCTTAGTGCTCTTGAAAAACCTAACGGTTTTAATGTTCATATGTAAGAAAAATTTAGGGTTTGATCCAAAGCTCACTGAAGTCACCTGGAGCTTTTCCCTTAACTCTTGTGAGCTTTGGATCAGAGCCTGCAAGATTACTTAACTGTGAGCTGGAAAAAAACAAGTCACACCCCAACCAGGGAATCTGAGATAAAATAAGGTATCTGTACCTTTTTCATTTATTTTGCTCTGGGATCGACAACTAAACATACCATACACACTAGTGGTCTCTCCATCATTTATTAATAAATAAATATATGTATTCCTATCTACATACCTGGCTTTTTTTTCCCTTTCTGTCCTGGTACCACTTCTGTGGGTTCATGAGTTTTCTTCATCAACATGGAGAGAGTAGCATCGTGTGTCCGGAAGAGATCCACAACTTTGTATAAATCAACATCGGTGATCAGATCGCAGCTCAACACCAAGACATCAGTCTGAGAAAGAAGGAAAGAAAACCCAAACCCTTCAGAGATACAGAGACCTCATATGGATTAGCATTTGAGGACACAACAACAAATACACACATAACTTTTTCCTCCCCCCCACCCCCTTATA
>VZTM01019464.1:122718-158045 GCA_013400555.1 Jacana jacana
TTATACCTCCCCCCCCCCCAATTTAAAAAACACAGGGTCTGACCTACTCTGCCAAAAATAGTTACTTTCCTTGAGTCCTGCTGTTACTGAATTAGCTATCTGGTTAATGATTATCTAGCTCTGGACCATAAAGAATATGTGACCATCTAAATTGCCATCATGTGCTCCTCAGGGAAGGAACCAGGACACAGACACCATGGCTTTCAAGACTGCCATGAAATTCTGCAGTATCTGCAACAGCTACTTTTAGTTACATAATGATGTAGAAAAGAAATCTCTCTGAAGAAATCTTTTTTAGCTGACTTGGCATCTGGCTAGAAACCACTGGAAAAGATATTTAAACTATGTTATTTCATTGGGGGAAAAAAAAGCAAAGACTATCTAGGATGTGATTTACTCAGTAATTACACTGCGATGGTGGGCTCAGTTTAGAAATACATTTCCTAAAACCAGCAATACCCCATATAAAAAAATAAAAGAGGAAGTTGGGCCCTATTTAATAACAGGCTTGTATTTAATTTTGATCTCAAAGGATTCCGAAGAGCCTTACAATGTATCTAAGGGAACTGCTGCATATATCACAGAAATATTGTCACCTATCGAGTGAGATGTAGCAGCTCCATTAACCACGCACACTATCAATATACTCTCACTAAAAACTCCTACTTAGAAACAATTTTCTGTGTTTGAGGTGGGTTGTGGAATATACTGCCAAAAATCTCCTAGTTCAGCAATTATCTTCATTTAAACTAATCCTAACATAATATTTGTGCAGCATGACCTACAGAAAAGTAGCAAGTTTCCACTTCATTTTTTGTTAATGATCTTCTAAAAGTGCCTTAGAAGAGAGTGTTTCTTTCTTGTGACTTACCATTTTCACTTTCTTCTGCTACCATTTACTAAGGTGAGCTTCCCTGCAGGGTGTGATGTGGCTTCCTAGTTTTGTCTTTTAAAAAGACATTCTTTAATAAGAAAGACACAAGAAAATACTTGGTAAAACCTGAGCGATTAAGTCGTGGAAGACCAGTAATTCTTCTTCTACTTTTGAGAACTATCTTGGTTCAAAGCCAACTAGTTCAGCGTTGGCCTTTCATTACCAAAAGGTTTGCTTTACAGAGTTTGCCTAACACCAGGAGCTTCCACACTGTAGGTGATAAGAACCAAGGTCTGGTATTTACATTACTTGGCATGTCCTCCTACAAATGCAATGCAGTTTCAGGTGTTTACCAATAAGTCACTGGAACTCATGGTGTCACAAACTGCTAGAGCTGCTGATTTGGCATGCTGTGCAAAAGGTCACGCTCTTCAACTGCCATTTGATTTCTCCCCACTTTACTGAGGAACACAGGAAGGAACAATGAGCAGGTTGAGAATTTTACACATCCAAAGCCTGACTTGCATTGTCCCTTTGAACATATTCTCAAAATGTGTATTTTACATTAGGGTTTTGCCCAGGAGAAGTGTTTTAATTATCACTGCTCTAAAACAAACAACATGCACACACTGGAAAAAACCCAAACTACCCAAAGCACTAAAGCAAGCTGCCTAGCACCCTGGAGCACCCTGCTCCAACACTCCAGTGTGTACAAAGAAAGTGAGAAAAAGACCCCAGCTTGGTACGGAAGTAAATCTCCTGCTTCACAACCGTAAACAGTGAAGAAACACATATTAAATATCGTGGAAAATCCTGGAAAATTTTCAGATATTCTGCTTTAACAAGAACACAAATGAGTCACAATATTTGCAGAAAGGTCCAGAAGGTATCCAAGACCTATACAGACAGATTTGTACTTTTCAAACTCAGCTTGTAGAAGGAAAAGATTGCCGGATTTAGAACTAAATGCTTTCACTCCAGCAATGGAGATGATAGTAAAAAGATAAAAAGACAGAGACAGACACCCCAGTGGACTTATCCTGAGGAAGAAGTATCCAGACTTGTCAAACAAACCTTGTAATTATTTCACATTTTACAAAAGCTTTAATCTGTCACTATTGCAAAAACCCCAACAAACGTCTCGTAGTCGCGAACAGGCTCCTGGGTTTTTTTTCCTCCTCACTAGAGGACAAGCTTTTTGCAAAAACTGAATGCAAGACCCCTGAGGAGCATACGGGAACAGAACCACCAAATGTCTGGTTGCCATCTGTTCTACCCATTTACTCTCTCAATATGTAAATAAACGTCAGTGAGCGCAGGGACCAGTGAAACACACAGTTGCTCTGTAAAGCCCACATTTCTGCCTCTCCTCCTGATGAGCAGAGCAGTGGCCTCAGAAGCACGCTGAGAATACACCATGAAAGGCTCTTTTGGGACTTGACAGCCTCCCCTTTGAAACACCACCCCCCTCATAAATAAAGCCCTCACTGTCTAAGGGATGCGCTTTTTTTTCCAGTGTATAACTCCTGAACGAATAAACTAATGCCTGAATGAAAAAATAAACTATCCTAGAACCCTAGCAGAAGTGTGTGTTTTTCTTTAGGTTTTTAGGGTGGGTGTAGAAGAAAGAAAATAAATGATAGAGCTTGTGGGTATCTTAGGTATATACATGCCAAATAAATACAGCGCACCTTTGCTAATGAGCCACCGATACAAAGAGGAGAAGTACGCACCTACTCCATGTGCTCATGTGCTAACAGGGGGTATGTGAACACACTTGACTTCATGAATTATGCAAACACCTAAGTACACACACATACATCTCTTAATGAAATACATGTAACAATGATTACATCAACCCCAAACTATTATACAAACACATGATAAGAATCAACACGAACTGATTAAAAAAACCCAGCAAGCACACACCCCAAGCAGAACCACTGCAGAGGAAGAAAAATGCACGCACAAATGCACTCTCAACAGCCATTACAAACCACGGGAAGGAGAAGACAAGGGTCTTAGCACAAGGAGGACCATCTAACAGATGGGGCGTGAAACAAATGCTTGGAATTTCTGACATTTTCCTGCTCTGCCCAACCTGGAATGTGCCATTTCAAATACTACTTTTATGACACGGAGGAGCCCTCCTCACAGACCAGGGCTCTACCTCAGAAGCTGCTCTACAGACCAGACATCGAGCACTACAAAAGAGAACAGCAAGTGACTTTGGGTTGGGGAACACAAGGCATCACTGCAGCGCCACTCAGGAACAGGGACAGCAGCCCTGCCTTGCTGGTAGCATAGCTCACCTTTTTTGTGAGCATCACAAGAGCCACAGAGAAGACAAGGAGAATATGACACTCCTTGGAAGAGTCACTCAGGCCTCAGTAATTCCATTTAGAATCATAGAATCATTTAGGTTGGAAGAGACCCTTGGGATCATCAAGTCCAACCATCTGCCTTACTCTACAAGTTCTCCCCTACACCAGATCCCTCAACACCACATCTAATCTACTCTTAAACACAGTCAGGGAGGGTGACTCCACCACCTCCCTGGGCAGCTGATTCCACTGACTGACCACTCTCTCTGTGAAAAATCTTTTCCTAATGTCCAGCCTAACCCTACCCTGCTTGCAGCTTGCAGCCATTCACTCATGCTGGTGAGAAGAGACCAGCACCAACCTCTCTACGATGCCCTTTCAAGCAGTTGTAGAGAGTGATGAGGTCTCCCCTCAGCCTCCTCTTCCTCAAACTAAACAACCCCAACTCCCTCAATCGATCCTCATAAGCCTTATTCTCCAGGCCTCTCACCAGCTTCGTTGCCCTCGTTAACCTCAGATTTGCAATTTAAGCACTTCAGAATTTAGACTTGGCTGCTGATCAGTGGAGAAAAACAAGGTCCTGCAGAGATCATCCCACCTACGATCTGAGTTTCAAGATGCTTCCCTGTCCCTTGCTGTCCATGAATGGATTCCCAGTCTAGCCACCACTGACTGTTCAGTCAAGTCTGGAAACATGGCACTTAAGGCCTCCAAATCTAACACTGCCTCACAGCGCCTCACCATCACACCTTTCCAAACTGTAAGATGCTCAGATATTATGAGATCATTTACATACTCAATCTGGATAAATTACAACATTGTAACACAAACCATAAGAGGTTCATACAAAATAGAGAGGGCAAAAGAAAAAAAAAAACACCAGTAAAGAAAAGAAACTCAAATCCAACATGTCAACAATTAGATTAAACTCAGGACAATATGTAAAATCTACAGAAAAACAAGACCAAAAAGCAGAATGTTTCAAGAGCTCAGCTCAAGACAGCCAATTTAAAAATAGAAAACATGTTTTCAATGGAACTAATTCATACCACAGATCAAAAGATGGATGCAATTATATGGTGTAATATACCAGCATAAATAAAAAGCCTTGGACTTTCTCACACCCTGCATACAAAGGCAACGCTAAAAACTTTTTTATAGTCAACAATAATTGCTGGATGCCTTCTGCTCAAAGAGGAGATATCAGGGTTACCACAGATAGCTGGCAGCACATGATGAATTTTTAGCAGTATTCACAATGCTTTTTCTATCAAGTATAGACAAGGGCAGGACCTCATAGCCTAAACTGCTGAGGGCCTCAAAAACTGCAGACTAGAAAATGAGAAAACATGTGTTGCAAGGAAATCTCTAATTTGAACAAAATCAGCCTCAAGAGAAAGAGGAAAACAAATGTCAGATTGCATTACAAACAGAAAAGCAGCTAAACATCCACAAGCAGCAGAACCAGCTCCTAACAGAACTGAAGACAGACAAAACGTTGAAGTGAAATGTGAAGTTTCCAATTGCACAGTATTACAGCTGAGATTTTGACAGGAAAATAATAATAAAAAAATACTATCAAGATATTAAATGGATTCTGTTCCTGCCCTCAGCCTGAGTTAACACATGCACAAACACAGAACTCTGCATCACTTCCTGCCGTGTCACCATGCAACCGGGGAGACAGGAACCAGTTATAATTACCACTGGAATTAAGACTGAGAGTTTTATACACAATAGCCTGGAACTTCACCCACATGTTGCATTAACAGTGGGGTTTGTGTGTAATGCTTTTATTATTCTAAAGACTGGAAAGGGAAAGAACAGTTTGGCTGTGGGCAAGCGTTTTGATTGCTTGTTAGCGTGCTCCAGGCAAAGCCAGAGATACCTCCTAGCAATCGCATTACTCACCACCCCTCAGATCAGAAACTTACATCCAAGGCTTTAGAGAACACCTTTTTATCTCCGTCTCCATTAAGAGTCCTCCAATTTCCACACCTGTGACCTCTTTGAAGCTCTATGGCTGTTGCTGTAACTGGAGCAGGGAACCTCATTTATTTTTTGATGTATGTAGGATCTTGTTAGCCACCAACTGAAATGGCTGGGAATTCCCACTCTGCTTCTGTAACGTCCTTGGTAGCAATATTCACAAGCAAATAATGATTTAGTACTTTGTTAGCAGACACGAAGCGTCTACCTACCGTGCACTTACCCTGGAGCAGCAACTTTGCTGTAGACCAGCACCTTCGTAACTGTCTAAGGAGAGAGGGCAGTGGGGGCACAGGGTGTCTGAAATCCAGCACCGACCTCTCCTCATTAAAAGATGGAAGAAGGTTGTTTTTTCTTTAAAGCCAGTGTGTAATGTGAAAGAGCCTTCTTTTTTGTCTACTTTTTTTTTTTTTTTTTTTTTAGAAAAGGAAACAGAAAAGTCTAATGCAGGAGCCAAGGGAGTCTCTTCTAATATCTTGGATGGCCCTGAATTCATCAGGTGAGGATACCTTAAGGCAATGTGAATGCCTTCACATACGTAACCTGTCAGCATCAGTGTTTATCTTCTCAAAGGAAGCTGGAAGAAAGATGCCAGAAGCTGGGGAGGAGACTTAAACCTCAGTCCCATCATATGGCTCATCCTATGTGTTGTATCAGATGGGATCGTACAATGAAAACACCATTTTAGGTTATCTTTGTATCTCAAGAGCTACCATCCAAAATCAATATTTTTTAATTTACATACATATAAGCTAGGAACAGGAAAGATATTCAAGCCTGGAAGGCATCCTGTCTCCTCCCAGGAGGAAGTCTTGTTACCTACTGCTCAAACTGACACATGAGGTGGAAAAGGATAATTTACAGTTATCAGCACCCAAAAGCAGAAGTTTAGAGATGAACACAAGTTCATAAGCTTATTAAGAATGTTCTCAAAGCAGGACTTTGATATTATGACACTGAACAGAGAACCTTCTGGTCCAGAACAAAAGCTTTGTCATCCACATTCTCCTCTGGTTCTGACTAATGCAATGTTGTCCTACTGACACCATACTCCAAAAATCATTTTCCCAGCTTTCTCCTCCAAACACATCACCCTCTTCACTGGTTCCATTTTCTGTCACATCAAACTCAAGCTGCTTACCCTCCTTTCAATAGCCTATCCCTTCTACTTGCCACTCACCAAGTCAACTTGTGCTTTATGTCAACAAAAGACACCAGCTCTATTACCTACTTGTATCTTCTAACGAATGTGGGTTTAGGCTCTGCTGTCTTTTCTGCACTTTTTCTTAATTAAAGAAAAACACAACACCAAAAAACCCTAACCTGCTACCCTTACACTCACAGACAACTGAGAATCATTAGGCTATCAGTATGCTGGGGAGCAGGACTGGTACACTGATACATATTGTCCTGTCTTGCTAGGCTCTCCCATTTGTCTGAGGTCAGGCATCATCTCCAGATTGTAAGCATGCCAGAGAGGAGACTGGCTTTCCGCCATCTAAAGGCATCCAGAAAGTGTGTGCCACCACTCTTGAGAACCATGCATGCTAAAGCTCACCGGGGCACCCCATAACTCAGGCCCTGAATTCACCAGTTCACCCAGAGCGAGTCTGGCGAGCTGAATTCTCCCAACTCAACACGCTGCACAAACAGATCCCTTCTTCGCAGGCAGGAGAACTCCAGAACCAAATGGCACTCTCCTCGTCACTCCTGTTCCTGGAAGGCAGGTTTCCAGGACTACCTGGACGGCAGCGCTACCAGACCTGCTGCGCAGCTGATCTTGGACTCTGCCTCACATGAAGAGAAAGGAGAACGCCGCAGCCGGGCTCCAACCTCAACAGCAGCGGCGGCGCAGCAGGCTCGCTGCCAAAGCCCAGAGCTCAAGCCCGGGCTTAGCACTTAATGTAAGCAGAGCCTTAGGCAGTCAGGTGCTGCAGCCATACAAACAATAATAATAAAAAGTAGTCCTAATGGAGCTCAACCGGCTCAACTTATTGAAGAGAAAGAAGGCCTTTGCCCACAAGCCCGCAATTACCTAAACAGGAGAAGATCTCTCAGCAGCACAACAAAAGGCAGGCGTGACTGCATTCAGGGGCTGGAAACCAGCGTTCAAAGCAGAAATAAAAAGCAAAGTGTTTTAAGAGGGAGAATAAATATGATCTGGAATAAAATACCAAAGGATATAATAATAGACTATTCATCCACTGGAATGTAGGAATAAAGACTTGCTATCTTTCAGAAACACTAAGACATCCATAACTTTTGGGGCTAATTACTGTGTGCAAATTCCCTCACAGCCTGGAGGATCATAATGGTTCCTTGTAGTCTCAAACCAGATTATAAATGAAAACCAAGACATATACACCATGTGTCCTCAGGAATCATCCTGCCATCCCACAACTAGTATCAGCATGATCTTAAATTAAAAAAAAAACCAAACCAAACAAACAATAAAACAGCCTGCAACTCTTTCCAAGGTCAAACCAAGCCATTACCCAAAACCCAGTTTCAACTCTGCTCCAACAGAAACCCCAAATGCTAATCTGCTCCACAAAGCGTGAAGCACAGGTCGATGGCATCGCCACTTTATACCAGCCTGCACTGAACTGAGTGTCCACACACGTGAGAGCTGATCAGCTTTGCTCGGGCGCTTCTTCTCCTGTAAAACCAAAGCACGTTGTGTTGCATGAAGGCACTGGTCTGAATTACTGTACTATCCCCCATACAACTCTGTTTTCTCCTCTAGCACCTCTCCGTTTTTTCCAGTGATATTTGCTCAGCAGCAACTGGTGTTATAAGAAAGGCATTATGGAAACTTCAAGAACTCCACTGCTTTTTCCAGCACCATCAGGCTACAATCCAGAATTGTCAGCATCTTCCCAAAGGAACTAGTTGAATCTATACTACAGGAGAATGCCTACATTTCCTTCAAGGAAATCTGAATACACAGTGGTTTTTTTCCCCTTTTCAACACAGAACTGAGGAAAAAAGAAAAACTACATAACCTAAGTGGATTTCCCAGTTAACAGAACATGACAAAAAAATGCAGAATTCAGTGCCAGCATCCTACAAGTTCACTGATCCCCACCATGGCTTTCAACAGTGCTGAGGATAAGGACAGCCTCTGGGACAGCCTGTGCTACTCCCAGCACCACCTTCCTACTATCAGTGTGACACCACTGTACCAGGCTGCAAAAAAGACACAGGGAAAAGCCCTCTCTAGCACAGGAACTCCATGGGTTGATGTTCAGCGTCCACTCCCTCCCACATTGCCTAATAGCTGCAACTATGTACTTGGGTTAACACACGCAATTGCCTTTGATCTAAACAATTCCATTTTCTCTTTCAGGGGATGAATACTCCCTGAGGAATGTCACCTGCAACAGCGTAACCATGATAGTTGTACCGCCTAAAATTGCCATGAAAAGCCCCAACCTCCTGTGAGGGACAGGCTTTTAAGATCCAAACATAGGGAAAATACACAAGTAGAAATCATGCAGGTTAGAAACAAAGTAAAAAGGCTGCAGACGGCAAGGAAGGAATGTTATTCCAGAAAAACATGCAAATCGTTTGCGAATACCTCCTTGCAGGTGTCACCCCGCCCAAAGCCAGGGAAGCCTTGAGTCTCATGGGGAAAGGCCAAGGACACTGGAAGCTACAAGCAAAAAATTACTGAACCACCAGACCAGCTCGTGACTTAACATTCCAAACAAGGACATCATCAAGGAACACTGAACGGGGCCCTGCACAACTCCTCCCACTCTGTGGAGTCCAGGGTGGCACAAACATCAGTGATGCCTTACGCTGCCCTTCATGTCCTCACCCAGGCATGGGTGACAGTTATGTGGTTCAAGGCTCACACGTGGCACAAGGATTTGTCCTCTCCACTGACAGCACCAAGGAGAACTGGCAGTTGGAGGACACTAACTTTTGCTCTCCCCCCTCCCCCTTAAATAAATCTTATTTCTATTTCCAAAGAGAGAGTAACCTACACAAACTCATTTCACACAGACTCTTCATTTCTTTGAACATTCACCCCAGAATCACTTTTGAAAACTATACACCCGAGTTTGACTTATTAATGTAAAAGGCTTCCTATGCCTGATAAAATGAGCTGATAATAAAGGATGTTTGACTCTTCTTTGCCTTCATGTGTCCATGAAAGCGTTGTTAAAGACGAAAAGTATAAAATGTTCTTTCATATTCCCTTTACTGCAGCTGTACTTTTCACTCACCACACAGTACAGCAAGTTATATACACAAGACACTGCACATACTTCAAGTAGGGAAAATTAAACATGATTTACAAAAATGAACGCTATCTTCTATATATTTCCCTCCCCCAAATGAAAACTAGTAGTGCCTCATAAAAACAGGGAAAGATTTTTACCAGGATGGTTTGAAACCAATTATTTCAACTATACACACGTGCAAAGAGCTCACTATGGCTGAAACCAGAATAGGTTGAATTTATGTAATTCATCAGAAACCACATAGGGTCTAAATGAACACACAAATTGTAACACAGGAGAAATGCTGACATTTAACTTCTACATGGAAACAAGAGGTATTGGTTAACATAATGAGCACAGGCCTCGAGTTGCCAGGAGCATGAGAAGGATAAGCAGTGGGAGATGAAACAATTAAAACTGACAGGCATCTCAGGTCTGTCAAGACTTTGCAACTCCTCTTGCAAAACACCTAAGGTTTTGCCTGTGTCTAAAATGGAAGGTATCCTCTGCAGCCGACAACGTGCAGAACAGCAAGTGCTCTCTAATAACCACTCTTGATCCCAACCTTCACAGCTAATTGCCTCATTCAAACGTCTGGTGTTTTAGCCCTGATCCATAGTAAACCCTGGCAGCAAAATAATTAATTTAATTAGCTACATTCTTCTAAAGCTGAGTAACTTTAAAACAAAACAAAACAAAAAAACCCAACAACTGTTGAATTCTCTAACTCTTACCCTGCCAGGAAAAATAAAGAACAGAGCAAAGTCCTGAACACAATCATCAAGCACAGTCAGACAGGGCTATACCATTACCCCCAGCAACACCACCAGCCTGAGCACCTGCCAGTATTGCTGCTTTCTAAGACAATCAGCTGCACTCTGGGAACGGGGCTGGGGCACACAATCCCTAATAAATTTTGCCTAGTGCCTCCGTGGTGGCAGCTTTGAATCTGAGGTAGAAGGAAATAAGAGGGTACGTCCCCTGTGAGCGGCCATCTGATACATCTGCTTTCCCCAGGCAGCACTAACAACATTGCAAAAGGCACATCAGAAAAACCCACAAGAAGGCAACTTTTATTTACATTTTAGCCACTCAAGTAAACAGTGTTTTCCCTCAGGTCAAGCTGAGAAAAAGCCGATTAAATTCTTTTTACTATTTGAAATAGATTTTCAAAGCAGATGATCAGAATATTTAGCTCAGTCTTCCTCAGAAAGGGAGGCCTTGTCTCCTACAAGTGAATTCAATTTGCTTTTTTTCTTTATTTATTTCCCCTGACAGTACAAAAAATACCTAACTATATATTACGGGGACTGAAGTTTTTCTTTCCATGCTCACCAAACTCTTGCTTAGCTGTACCAAAAGGCTTCAGGTTCCACCTCCCAGCCGTTACAGCAAGCTTACTTACATCATGTGTTTGGAAAGGAGATTTTTCAACAGAGGAAGCGAAGCGCTTAGCCGTGCCGTCCAAGACTCCACGGATCAGTGACCCTCAGCAGCATACGGACCACCACCGTGACATCACACTTTCCACAACATGGCTCCCAAAGATGCACATACCAAGAGAATCTGGAGTTTCAATCTTTGTTTATTTGTTCAAAGAAAGTTGGTTTTTCTTCTTCTTTTTGGTAGCTTTTTAAGGTTTGTTTTGCTTTGCTTTCTAAGAGCTGTATTACTTTCAAATCTTACTCCTTGAGACCGAGAAAGCCAGGTGGACCACCTGAGAAGAAACATTTCGCATGCAAGCACTCACCAGTGATAGCAGCAGAAGACATGCTGATTAATTCACACCGTATTAGTCAGGGCTTCCATTAACACAACTAAGGGCTCATCAGGGAAGGAAAATGTGAAACTGTTCCATTGCTGTTACTCTGCTGGAACGCCACATTTTAATCACTGGCTGGAGTATCGCTGAGTGACACAAGGGAGAGAAATGCTTAACAGAAGATGTAAATAATACAGACTCAGTGAAGACAAATGCTTGATGCAGGCACACCCAATCCACCTCCTGCTTCGGCCTCAAACACACATTCATGATTTAACCAGGTTTCTCAACCTGCTGCCTGGAGAGGCCCCAAGCCTGGGAGGTGGCGCCAGACAGCAGCTGCGTGGGGCCGGTGCAGTTTGGCACAAGAAACAAAATGGTCAAACGTTAGAGATGCCTAGATTTCACAGCAGCTCATTCGTAAACTACAGTGACACCCCCTACCTCTTTTTCTGCCCACCTCACCCCCCACCCCCATCCACAATAACCTACAACCCACAAAGAGGTCGGCAGCAGTTTGAGGGATGGTGCAAGCAGAGCATCACACGTGCAGTTCTCAAAAGAGGTTTCCTGGGTTGAGAGTGTAGCCTCCTGCCATTCCAGGTATGACATTACTTAGTTTATTTTTTTTAAATCAAAACAAAGCAATAAACAAATAAAAAACCCCACCCACAACAAAAACCAGCTTCTTACTCCACCAGGGGATTTTTGTCTTGATTACTCCTTCTGGAGGACTGTTTCACAATCTTTTTCTGCTCTGATTAAAACCTTTCTGTAATTCTCAGCCTGTTTTCTCATAGCAAATTGAAACCCAATTATATTGCACTCTGAATAGCTTATATCCTTTTCTAGTCTGCATTTGATGCCTTTGAGGTCCACATCTGTGCAGTATTCCAGGCAAAAAAATCTTCCCATTGCTCAATGAGCAGTAGTATTAATTTCTTGTCTCTATTAAAAAAAGTACTTTACCTGATACACTCTATTCTTGTGTTTACCTTTCCCACCCCCATCACGGTGGCTGCTCACCATCATCCCATCTCAATGAGTACATTCCGAGTCGTTGCAATTTACTCTTGGGCTCCTAACTCCGGTTACGATTTCTTGTTACTAATCCTCAAAATCATGAGTTCTGTGTTACCAACCAGAATTTTGACACTAATACTGTGCAGGTCAGGGCACATATATTTTGCATGCTGGTCCTGTGAATCATCCAAAGCAAGTCTACTAAACTGCAAGAGAAGGCCTTTGAAAACAGGAGTAGGAGTTGAATAAATCTGGACTGAAGAAGTCACAGAGCAACATACTGGAGGGAATGACTCCACTAAAAACCCCAATGGACACAGCAGGAGACTTCTGTGCGTTACTATTCGAAATTGGTGTGTCCACTAATACCAGCTACAGAGAAGAAGTGCCCCCTCCACCCCACCTCCCCTCTGAGTGAGACAGGGGATTTCATTACAAAGAATTTCAAGACCTATCGAAATAAGTTAACTTTTTAAAAGGCAGTCTATTGCCCACAGTTATGGAAAAAAGATGAGCTGCCTACCAAACAAAACATCATCTCCTACCAGAGCACGCAGCAGGCAGCACTTGCATCTCTTCCCTTGCTAGAAAGGCTATTGGATCTCAGTGCTTAAACCATCAGGGCCCTTACTAATTTCCTCATTATTCAGAATGAACTCATCTGGAATGCTCCAGCCAGTGCTGCTTACCAGCAAAAACCAGGAATGAGGGCTGCAGAGAGTTATTGAAGAGAAAGCAACTGTATGTGATTTTTGAAAAAAGAAAAAACCACATCTCTTACAGAGCCCCCCTTCCACCCTGCTCCTGGAGTTAGCAAGCTTTGGATGCCAAATTAAAATAAATAAAAGCAGGAACATGAAAGTTATCAAATTACACCTTAGCATCTGCTCTGTCCCACCTGTAACATCACCTTTAGTTAACAGCAAAATGCTGCACCTACTGTTTCAGTGAAAAACCCAAACACTGACTTCCTTTAAAAAAAAAAACCAACGTAATCTTGAAACACCACGTGAGGAAAACTAAAGACAAACCCAGAGCAAGTTCAGCCTTTTCTTATGACCTATTGAAGAGGTATTTAGTTGTTCAAGCTCAGGGCTAGATTAAGCCATCCTTACATCCAACCTGTTTGCTCATTTGTTCATTCTCTGAAGTTTATACTTTAGAGAGTCTGACTCTTAATAAAGCAAATTATTTCTTCCCTCTACAGGCTCCCTCGCAAAGAATGCAAAGGCCGTGTGACCCCCATGCCTGTAATGGGCCTAACAGTGATGAGTAACAGCCTAAGAGACTGGTGAAGTATGAAAGATCTCTCAAGAGGGCAGAATCAGAAAGTGACAGGAAAAAAAAAGGATGTGGAAAACAAGATTCCATGAAGGAGGGAGGTTGCTTTACATTTAACACAAAACAAATTTTTTACACCTACAATATTTTTTTTAAATATATATATAACACTCCCTGACACATCAAGAGGATTTTTTAATGTAAGTAATAGATTAAGACAATAGAAACGTAGCTCCAGCCAAAGGAAGAGACTAAAACACATGTCCTTCAGAGACAAAGCATAAATTCTAGCCTAAAGAGCTCACAGTCTGCTCTTACTAACGTAGATTGGGTGAGGAGGTATTCACATATTACAGACTGAGAGAGATGACTGTATTATTTAATATATACAACTCATTTTCTGAAGTTTCAAAGTAATAGTTAACAATGATTCTTGAGAACAGACATGAACATACAGCTGTATTTTAAAAGTTCAACATAAAAATACTGGATTGAGTAAAATTGCATAAGAATTGCTTTAACAGATTTGGAACCTAACAGTAACTGCTCAACTCATTGCTTGTTACGATCCATAAAAGTTACTTGGCTTATCACAGCTCTTTGTCATCTTCAAAAAAGTTTAGTGAAGGGTTTTTACCACTACTTTGCACAGATTTTCAGAAGTTGAGAGGCACACAGCTGAAGAAATCCATGGTGGTGGCTCTTTTTGTATCCTGTATGCCTTGCTGGGCCCTTCTCACTTCCATGCTGCGAGTAAGGCAGTAACTCAAGAAGTAGTCAAGTTTTCACTACGTAAATCACTCTAGTATACCCTACTGTAATTGTGTATGTGAACAATTGAAAGAAAATGGAAGTCAGAAGGCATTTGAAATAAATAAAGCTGATGTTCCAGTAACACATTTACGCTGCTATGGAGGCAGACCATCTTCCAAAATGTGTTAAATTCCTCTTGCTGAGGCCCCATGTGGAATAGCAGAGCTCTCTTCACTCTTCATGATCAGAAAAGGTCATCATTCCAAACCTACAGGCAGGGAAGGCTGGCTTGTTTCTCTGTTTAGGCTAGATCATAAAGTGACAGAGACCTGTAAACACCCCAAGGGTGGTAAAGCTGTTTCAATAAGAGGGTTATTATAATACCATCAACTGACAGCCTACATAGTCTAAGTTCTGCCATGTCCAGGCCTACATATAAAGGAGAAAAGAATTAAGACTTTGCAACTTCATTGTCATACTTTGACGAGTCACCCACTATCAGTCCTGCAAAAGATGAGCTGAACTGAAAGGGCCAAAAGAATAAAACTGACAGTGGCATTAAAAGTACATCAGAAAACAAAGGCTGGACGTTAAAATGAGAGCCATGGAAACCGTGATGAAGCACACAGGATCCTGAAACCAACAGCATTTTAGTGAAATGCTGGAATTGTCCACAGGAAAGCAATTAAAGGATCTGGTCAACAGTTGTAACAAAGTCCTTAAATTGTTTGCACATCCCTGTATAAAAATAAACATTTAAGAAATAAATGACTCCTATATAGCACTTTTTGCTTTTAAACAACATCATTATAAGTGCTGGACATTAATAAACAGTGTAAAACATGAGTGTTACATTACTCAATGAAAAAGATAGTACACACAGAGATAGGAAAAAATTCCTATCAGTTTCTACTTCACATGATGTAAAATGATTTATGAGTTACTTACATTTAGACCAATGCATTTGCAAATTAAGAACCTATTAAAAAAGTCATAATCTAGCACACACTGAAAAAAAAACCAAACCTCAACGCTCACGATTCAGAAATTGGACTGTAGGTCTCATGAAGCTTCTACTTATGTAGTTTCCACATAAAATAGTTTCAACTTGTGTTTAATTCTTGGCTTGCTGGCTTTATGAAGGTGTGTAAGCAGAGTATGCGATAAGCACACAGTATAGAAAGATTATGATGCTCACAAAACCATCAGAGACTTGGGACAGATGTCCAGTTTCCAGTTCTGTTACAAATTTCTTTAATGTAAATTACTTCAGCTCTTTAAGCCTCAGTTCTTGGCCATAGAATTGTGAAGACAAACTGGTCAATGATAGCTATTCAGACACCAGAATTGAACATTTAAATAAAAACAAACAAAGCCATCCCACCACACAAGTCAATTAAAGACCTACTGGTAAAGAACAGGCCAGACAGACATCCAAGTCTAGGAACCCAAGAAGTGGAATTTATGGGACCAAGTTCTCTGTTGCTCATCAAGCACCTTCCCAAGCAGGTTCCTTTAGGAATCAAGCTTAGCATGATATCTTTGTTGTGTGAACGATCCAAGAAAAGGACACATTCAGATTTGCAATGACTATAAGAAATTCCTAATGAAGCTGCTCCTTTGTCAATCAGGTGTAAGCTGAGATACCCGAAAGTAACAGCAAGAGTTCCGACAGAGCAAGGAACATGCATCTACTGCACCCACTCCTGAAATAGAGATGTCAAAAAAAAAATCCTGTGTGTGTAGAGTGGGCAAACAGCAAACTTGAACATGCTTCCTTTGCTCTTGTGAACTTCTGAATGGTCAAGAAACAGTAAGGCTGGTGGAGTCAGCTGCTCATTACTGCTAACCAAGACAGTCAGTTTTACCTGCCCCCAAAACCACCAACATCAAGTTATAAAACGACAATGCAAACTATCTTCCCTCAGCCCTTTGCACGCAGGTATTCTCATGCTACTCATGAATGCCTTTCTGTAAATCTCATCTCAACATCTAATCTTTACAGCACCAAACTTCATTAGCCGTGGTGCAACACAGCAAAATGGCCTGCCATTGCAGGCACAGCAAGCAGCACCGCTGCATTGGTGGAACTCTCTCAGTCAAACATCCGACAAGGCAGCAAGCCATGAGATTTTATGCTTTGGAGTTGTTTAACATTTATGTGTATCTCATGATTTGTGATCAGCAGCTCAGCTAGCCTTAGACATATTTCTTACCATGCATTTAGAATGCTGGCTTTACTCCACGGCACTTGCACGCAAGCAAGTTGTCTATACTGTGCCGCGTTACCTCATTTTTATTGAGCATACTTGCTCTTGTGTCTGTGGGCTATTAACTCAATTTGCAACAAATAAAAGTTTCAGCAACTAGTTTAAACTCCTCATCAGGCTTTTGGCATGGGCTACAAAAAGCCTGCCAGCAAACTACGGCCACAAGCAGCGGTTGTTTTCACCAGGGCATTCTTCAGTGAGATCTCTCTCCTGCTAGACTGTAGCAAACCCAACATACTGCAGCTTTTGTGCTACCACCTCTGTGGGGTTCTCTCACCTCTATCACACAGGAGAGGGTACACCCTCTAAGACCTGTGCCAATGGTATGCATTTACTAGAGGAATGACTCCAAACTACGCAGTGCAGCAATCGGCTCAAGAACTTAGAGGCTATTTCAAATAAGAGACCACTTTGTCCTCTCTGGCCAGACAAGCAAGACATGGAATAAAAAGGGCAGAAGCAATTGCTGCCTCTCATACACAGCAGCTGACTGAAGAAAAGCTGTGTGCTTTTCAATACTACTCACATCTTTTCTAAGCCTTTTTTCTGAAAAACAAACAGAAGATCAACACTGCCGCCCCTGAAGAGACAGCCTATTTCCTTACCCCCACATGCTTTACTGTTGCCTCCCAGGCCTCCTCCTGAGCAAACTTGCCTGGGTTACCAAAGAGAGGGACTCCTGGACAGCTGGGCTCATCGCTCTGACCAGGCAATAAAACTGTAAGGCCAGGGCCACAACGTGAAGAGAAAAGGTATTTCCTTGCTGTGTGCTTGTATTTAAAAGCTACTGCCAAACTGAGTTAGGAGAGAGTGTAATTCTCCACATCACACAAACATTCAGTTAAACTGATGTTGTTGATTTTGCTTTTCCTCTTTATAACTTCTCTTCATCTGCTAAATTATTCCAGCCTGTGCATTAATCCCTGGCCCAGTCTCTCTCCTTGTACCACACAGACACTCACATCTGCCTTGGAAGTTTCGCCTCATCTCAACCAGAATCTTGTGCCTGGGCATACACAGTCTGTTACACTGCAACTTACTACCTTCAAAAAAGAGCCTGAACACAAAAAGACACCTCAAGACTTAAAAACAGTCCATTGATGTTCTGCTGCAACCTTTATTTAAGCAGCCAATTTGGCTAAGATGGCCTAAACAGACAGGGAACAAATCAGAAAGATTAAGTATTCGGACAACGACAAAAACAAAATTCCATCCCAGACTGTGGTGGGAGCCTCCAAGCAGCATTTCTGCCATACATGGGAGTGTTTTAATTCTGCAGCTGGAAATTAAAATTCTGTAAACCGGTGTTTTTATTAGAACAGCAGCCCTTTATCACATTCGGGCACTGTTTATCCAAGAGCTTACCATACGACCACGCCAAGCAAAGCGGAAAACTGAAGCACGGAGCGAGTCGCTTGCCTAACGGCGCAGAGCAAGCCCGAGGCAGGGCCAAGAACTGAGCAGAAGCTTCCTGACATATCAGCACGCTGCCTAAGCTAAAACAAAGGACATTTGGGCAGAACTACTTCCCCAAGCACTAGCCAGACAACACCTATCGCACGCCATATCAAAAAAACGCATGAACAAATGCAACCTGTTAATTAGCTGGTCAGAAAGGTAACACTAAGAAGCAACCAGTGCCCAGCCTGGATTTACTCCAGCCTTCCTAGCCGTCACTTCCAGTCGTTCGAGTTCCCCCGTGAGGTAACCTTGACAAAATTCAGTTCTTCTGAGAATCAGGAAATTCAGTTACTCACGATGTCGTTACACGGGACAGCTCTTAAATCACAATGAAACAAAAAAATAAAATATTATAAACAAATGCCTTCCAGGCAAGTTCAATAAAAGACAGTAATACCTTAATTTTCTGGTGAATATGCCTCAGTGAATCTGCTGTACCCATGTCCATGTTGTCACTGATGCACACAAAATCCAGCTTCATTTTTGTGTCCAAGTTTAACATCTTTTGGATTTCCTTCCTTGTAATCACAATGACCTCTAGGACAGAGAAAAGTGGAATGAAATCAAGCAAAAAAACCCAAAACATTAAATCACAAATAAAATATGTTCACTTTTTATTTACAAAGCCTGATGGAACTGTCAAAAGCCTTGAGTAACATGACTTGGTTCTACAAACCAAGCTCTTGGCAACAGTAACTCTGGCAAAAGAGAAACTCCTACTGAATATGAAAACAATCTCTCCTTTTTTGTGTGGGTGGAGGGTTGTTATGGAAAGGGACACATGCATGAATCAGCAAGACAGAACTATATTCCATCATTAGTGAGCAACCTCACAGCAGACATCCTCAACCAGACCAATGAGACCCTGCATTAATGTCATAAACACATTACAACTTGGTCTTTTCCCCACCCTGATCCTGTCTAATCCTCTGTGGACAACACCACCAACCACAGTACTACAATGCAAGGGTTAAACTATTTCTCAACATCAGCTTTGCAAAGGAGTGGAGCGATAGATTAGCAACAAATTCATTCCATCTACAAAAGATAAAAGGTAAATGCATAATTAAAGGATAGCAACAGTGGCCTGAAAGCATATTTTCCAAAATGAAGATTGTGAGAACAGAAGCTCTGCAAAGACAAGACCGAGAAAACAAAACTGCCAGAAACCCTTTACTTGGACACATGGACTGGAAGGAAAAGCAAGAGTCAGACCCTCAATTTAAATATCCCACCCCGCAAGAAAAAAGAATCCCAAACCATACGATACTCCACATGCAATTTTAACAGAGAAGTACAGGAAATAGAGCCCTCAGGCCAGGAAGCTCCGCTCCTCTGGTCAGATGAAAACACACTAAGAATGAATCTTTGTTGATCAAAGCTGAATTTATCCTGAATCTGTTAACAAAAGAGAGGAAGGAACTATAAACATGAGGATCGTGTGGCAGTTTGGTACCAGAGATACAGGAGGGCTCAGCTCCCCTCCCACTCCCATACTGGATGCTAACTTGGATTCAAAACAGGCTGAAGAACCTAGAGACAGGGATTGAAAGCACACATTGAATTGAGGAAAGAAGTTAACTGATGGAGAAGGAATTGGTGTCCAGTGGAAGTTATAAGCAGTTCAGCTAAATCTGGTGAGCTGGACAAAGGTCTCCTAATATTTATTAGGAGAGATGATGCACTTGCAGTTGGGACAGAAGGGATGCAGTGAATCAGACTGTGGGACACCTACTTACTAATATAAGCACATTTGAGGAACTAAAGCCTCCTGTAATACTTAGAATTATGATCCAGCAAGAGAATTCACGCCACTGAAATACTAATGCAGGAACATACAGCTTGGTCAGGGGACAGAAGCAAGACAGGAGCAGGAAGGTGCCAGCTTGTTTACTGAAGCTGCATATACAACCCTGTATGTCCAAACTTTCATAGGAGATAGAAGAGCTGAAAAGCTTTGTGTGAGAAAGAAGAAAGATCTGAACATAGTAACACCTACTCATGGTCAAGAGCATCAAGTGGAAAAGGTTATTCCTGAATAAAGAGACACACAAAGCACAAGACGGGTTACAAATAAGCTTTTAGCCTACCCATACATTCATATCACAGGATAAAAACAGCCAAAGAAAGTAGACATTCAGAAAGCAGACTTCAACAAACAACAGCCAAAAAGCAACTCCAAGAGGGAAAAAAGTTCTTAAGGATTTCTTAAGGAAACAAAATGAAGGCAAAGTCTTAAATTTGCTTTTTTTATTTTGCTCTTTCATACTGAAACAATAAGAGGCTGACACAGCTAACCATGAGCTGCCCTTTCCATTTTCACAGAGAAAAGAAGAAGTCAGAAAAGAAGCCACGTTCTTGGGATGGAGTATAGAATAATCTCACAATCATGGAGAAGAAGCAAAAACAGAGATGCAGAAAGGCAAAGGACAAACACAAATGTGAAAAAAACAGCCACAAAAAGAACAGAGCCAGCACTAAATTTTGAAAGTAGCAGAGGGAATACCACAGAAAGAACTGGTTTGCCACTCAAAAGGTAAATAAAAACCTAAACCTAGAAAATACCAAAGAACCTCTCTATATACTGTTTTAGCCCACCCATGACACAAGGCCCACGGGCATTACAAGTCTGCCACCTGCCCTGTTCTGTCCAAAACACAACATTTGGCTCCACGCCGCAAGAAGGCCTAAACGCCTCAGACAGAGCAAGTAACCCTGAACTTCAGGCCAGACTAAAACAACAAACCAAGAGATACCCCAAGAGAGCTGACACACTTCTCGTGCCACTCTCATTAATGATTCAGAGAAAGACATGAGAGACGCCCAGTTAACAACACAGCTAAGTTGGGGAAAGCCAGAGGGGAGAAGAATGAAAAGGGGACAAAGGCAGAGGAAGCGCAATCTAGAGTTAAGGAAAGGATGTGACACAGGCCAACCAGGTATCTTGAGTGCAGAGAGGACACCACCTGCTAAGGCAAACACCCTGATCAACAAGGCACCAGTAAAAGGATGAGAACGAGGTGGACGACAAACAGACAGAGGTGGCCATGGGAAGCCTGAGAAGACCAAGGTAAGCACGTCATCTCCACCCAAGCCACCACTGCACCTCACCTTCAAAGCCGGCACGCTCCAGGAGATTCAGCGGGTACCAGAGCAGGGGTCGGTTGCCCACTGGGAGCAGCGGCTTGGGGATGCTGGACGTCAGGTCTGTCATACGGGAACCTCCTCCCGCTGCCATCACCACAGCCTGGAACTCCATTGCTGCAGAGGGAGCACAGGGGCAGTCTCATTCAACCACGGAAGAACCGGGAAGGACGGGCCAGGCCGAACCGAGCCGGGCCAGGCTAGACCGGTTAGGTTCAGCCTCGCCTAATTTTAGCCGCCAACGCTTCTGAGAGGCGTGCGTCGGCCCCTCGTCTCCCCGCCTCCCCCTCGCCCCTTACAGCCCGTGCGGAGGCGCTAAGCCTCCCCCCACCTCGCCGTTACCTCCGCTCTACCGGCCGCCGGCACCCAACTCCTCACTGACAGGACAGCAATGGCGGCACCGGCGCGCAGCGCACATGCGCCCGGAGAGCCGAGCGGCTCGATGGCGGTAGAGCGTCGATAGGCTCGATTTTCCCCCTCCTTGCGTTGCTGCGATCGGCTCCTCCAGACCAAGGCAGAGAGAAGATCACCGAGTAAAGGATCCCGAGCTGCGGAGCACCGAGTCATGGATCGACGCGGGAGGGGCTCGGGCGCACAGCGCCCCCAGGCAGCCGGCGGTGGAACTGCAAGCGGAGAGGCTAGGGACGGGAGCTGCAGGCAGGGGGTGCTGCAGGCGGGGAGACCTGGGGACAGAGGGCTCTGGGGAACCACAGGAAGCGGGAGCTGCAGGCAGGGGGTGGACAGTCTGCAGGAGAAGGGGGCATGGCGGGCGCAGCTTGCAGAGGGACTTGGATAGACTGGATGGATGGGCCAATGTTAATGGCATGAGCTTCAACGAGGCCAAGTGCCAGCTCCTGCACTTGGGCCACAACAACCCCATGCATCGCTACAGGCTTGGGGCAGTGTGGCTGGAGNGACATTGGAGAGAGCTTGGTGCTGGTTTCTTCTCAAGGGCAATTAGCAACAGAACAAGAGGGAATGGCTGCAAGCTGCAGCAGGGTAGGGTTAGGCAGGACATTAGGAAAAACTTCTTCACAGAAAGAGTGGTCAGACACTGGAATCGGCTGCCCAGGGGGGTGGTGGAGTCCCCATCCCTGACTGTGTTTAAGAGCAGATTAGATGTGGTGTTGAGGGATCTGGTGTAGGGGAGAACTTGTAGAGTAGGGCAGATGGTTGGACTACATGATCCCAAGGGTCTCTTCCAACCTAAATGATTCTATGGTTCCATGGCGGGGTGACGGTTTGCAGGGTGCATTGAGGGGCCAGTTTCCAGTCCCACTCCCCCCACACACTGTGGGTCTGGGGAGCGGACAGGACCCAAAAGGCCCCACATGCACACCATACTTGCCGCCCCCCACAGCACCCTGTATACAGCACCATGGTGGCCTCCCTAGTTGCAGTGCTGGCCTGGTACGCTCCAGTCCCAGCCCTTGAGAAGCATGGCCACATCAGGACCTGGGGCATGGCAGGATCCAGCCCTGCAGTTTTATTGAAGCGGGTGTCTGAGGGACAGGGGCAGCTCCCACGTCATGGGATGCCTTGGCAGGAGAGGGGGGTCCCTCATTCATCCCAGGTGTCCTTGTCGGTGTCGATGGACACGCAGTTGTACACGGCATACCGCAGCAGCTCTTCACAGGCCTTGGCCCTGGGTGGGGGACAATGCTGGGTCAAGTTCATGATGGGCACTGAAACCCCCCAATGCTTCCCTCTCCACACCACCCAAATGTCCCCTGGGGCAGGACCTGGGGAGCCCAGGGGAGGGGCGCCCAGTGCTAGCCCCAGGGTGTGGGGAGCATCCCCATCTCCTGTTCACAGCTTGACTCACGAGGAATAGCTTGGCAAGAAGAAGGTGCCGGAGCACGTGGAGGCCTGTGGCATCAAATCCAATGCATCCAAGCTTGAGAGAAAGGAGAGTCAGACTCAGAGACCCTGGCATGATGCAGGGACCCCAACCCAGGCAGGGTGGACTCACTTTGCCCTTTCTGGGTAAACAGTGATCTCAACTGGGAGGCGGCTCCGACCAGTGACAAACTTGAGGAAGCGGCTGAGATCCTCTGTGGAGAAGAACAGTGCTCAGGTCTCAGGGACAGGACCATCCCAGTCACTGCTGTCGTGGCAGGGTCTGCCCTTGGAGAAGCATCCCATGAGCACAGGGCAAAGCTGAGAGATGCTCTCAGCATCCTGGGAAGGGCCAGGCAGGACAACCTCAGCTGATGACCTGGGAAGTTCCTGGTGAGCATGCCCGGGGTGCAGGGCAGTCGGTATGCTGTCCCCCAGCCCACCCCACTGCACATGAAGAGCCAGGAAAGTCTTGGGGTCACTCACCACTGGTAAAGTTGTTGAGTGCCTCCAAGAAGATTTGGATGCGGCTGTCATTGGAGGAAAAGTCCTCAAATGTGACTGTGGTAAAGATACGTAACAGCTTCATTAGAAACTCCCAGCAAAGCAAATTAACATGGGGCACATCCATCCCACCCTTCTGTAAGGTCCCAGAGGAGGAGACTCTGCTCTTGGTGAGCCCCTGCCAGCCCCCAGCTCCATGAGAGGGGCTGGCACTGCTAAGGTGGGTGGAGAAATGGGGGGTCCAACTTTATAGGGTGGCTATTTGGCTCCACCTGAGGGACTGGAGTGGGGACAGTTGGGGTTTGCAGCTAAACTTGAAGATAAACTAGGGTCTCTCCAGCTCATCCTCCCCTGGGCTCCCAGGCACAGCCCCACCAGGGATTCAGCATGGGACAGGATGCGACAAGGAGGGTCCCCTGCCTACACTTGGGGCTAGGAGCAGCTTTGGGCTGTCCCTGGCACTTACTGAACCTCTGCAGTTCTGCCACCGTGATCTCAGGGTCCCCACAGACCTTCTTCTCCAGCTGCTGCCAGGTGAGCAGGTCCAGCACAGGCTGGGGCACCACACGGAGCAGCCCAGCACGTATGGCAGCAATCTGGAGGGGGCACAGGAAGGGTCTCAGGTCACTGCAATGGGCCTGAGACCAGGGCAGCCAGCCTCTTTAGGAGCAGGGACCACAGGACCCCAAAGTGGTTTCTCGGGGTTCTTGGACATCCTCAGTGTGGGATGTATGGAGGAATGGCCCATCTGGAGCTGGTTTTGTGGACATGTTTTTGCAGCCACCAACCCCACAGGTAACAGGAATGCTTGTCACAGGAGCAGGGTCCCTTTGCAACCATGCCAGCTCTGGGGGACAGCATTACCTGCTCCTTGCTCTCCTCCAGTCGAGCCTTCTGCACCAGACGGATAAACTCCTTGCGGTCCTCGTAGCGCACCACAGTGCTGTTGCCATTGGGGATCAGCTCCACCACACGCTGGTCACTCAGCATCGTTGTGTAGGTCAGCTCTCTGCCAAACATGAACTCGAACGCTTCCCTGTCTACCTGCTCCAGCACCTCCAGCAGCTTCACCTGTAACCCCAATGGGTGAAAACCATCACAGCAGAGGCAGAGCAGCTATGGTAATGCATACCACATCCTTCCTGGCCCCTGATCCCGCATGCTGGTTTGAGAGCATTTGTTTCAGTGGCCAGCCCAGCCCATACCACAACACCTCGCTCACCAGCTCCAAGTCCACAGCAGTGAAGTCCTTGCTCCAGCTGACCTCCTCTCCTGTCAGCTGCTTCCATACCAGCGCCGGCAGAGACAGGATCTGCCGGAGGGAGTGGAGATACACATCCATTCCACGTCCCTCCTTCACTTGAGGGCAGCCCCTCTTCCCAAGACATGTGACCCCCACCAAGCCCTCTTGCTGTGAGCTCTGCTGTGCTCACCAGAAACTCCTTGCTCCTCAAGGCTGCTCCTATCAGCTGCCCGATCCACTCGTACTTGGGGAATTCCTTGCAGGAGGGGTTGGGGACATACATGTCCCTGGTGTCACTGCTGCTGTTACCCTGCAGGAGAGAGGCTAAGGACCCAAGGACAGAGGTGTGACCAGCCCAGTGCGGTTCCTCCCTGCAGCCTCCCTCTCCATCACCCTTCCACTTGCCTCTCCTGCCCTTTACATCCCTCCAGGAGATCTCTACCACCTGGCTACAAGCTTAGCCTCCCTGGCCAATAATCCTACAAGCATTAAGATAGGACTAACATCCAAAAAATGCTCCAGACCATGCTAGATACCCTGCCAGGGCCAGGACAGGCAGACAGTGGGGTGCCAAACCTGGTTGGAAGTCCGCACAAAGAAGGGCAGGGGCACAGGGACATCGCCTGAGCTGGGACACAGCTCCTCTGACACGTCCGACAGGCTGTCCCGAAAACCACCACCTGCAATGGGTGCAGAGTACAGTTAATGCTTGACATGCCCCAGGAGGCATTTTTTCTTGCACCCCACCACAGAAGGCGATGCACCAAGCTGTCCCCCAGCACAAGAAAGCCCAGGGGAGAGCCCTGGGAAGGGGACGGGGGGAGAGTTCTCACCATTGTCAATGATGCCCTCGGTAATGAAGTCACACTCCCACCACTGGCTGTAGCTGAGGGGCCACCTGCATGGAAGCAACAGCCCCATGCACATCTATCCTCTGAGAGAGCCAGCAGCACCTGGCATTTCCCTGCACCCTGCTCCAGGGATGTGGCACCCCACAAACGTGACATGAGGATGTACCTGTAGTCCAGGGGCTGACTGCTCTTGGAAGATCTGAGGCTCTCGTACAGCTGGAGAGGAGCAAAGCAGAAAGGAGATGAGAGGCAGCAGGGACAAATGATGCTGAGCTGGCAAGTACGTGGTGTGGGGCATGGTGTGGTTGTACCTGGGTGAAGACGGCGTTCCTGCAGCTGGGGTCCAGTGCAGGGTTGGCACGGTGCTCCCGGGCCAGGTGCCGGTTGAGGTACAGCTTTGGTGGGCTCTGAGGGGGTGTGCTCTCCGAGGACTGAAGACAGTGGGCGATGAGGGCTGCGCTCTGCTTGGACAGCAGTAGGAATGGCCTCATGTTCTAGCAAGAAACCAGCAGGGATGGTTAGAGGCTTGATCCAGCCACCACATGCCTGGTTTTCCCTTCCCCACGCATAGCTCCTGGTGTCACAGGGGATGCTCAGTTCTTCCATCCCTCTGGCAATGCCCAGCACAGCAGCTCCCAGCATGATCCCTGGGCTAGTTCGTCCCCATTGGATCAAGGGGGAAATCAGCCAAGCCCGTAATGAGATGCTGCTACTGGCACCATCCCAGGGAAGCCTGGCAAATGCTCACCCTGAGTGCATTGAAGGTCCCGATGCTGACCTCAGGGAGAGGGATCAGATAATGTAGGACACTGTCCAGGATCTGGATGAACCTGGAGACCAGAGAGAAGCAGCATGATGAAGTGAGGGATTGGTGGACACATAGAGCCTGATACACCCACAGCGTTTCACTGCAGACACTCCCAGGCATGCACTGAACCTGGGCACTGCGCTCCCTGCATGTGGGTCTCCTCCAGCCCATGGAGGAACACCAGTACACCAAAGGGAGAGAGATCACCACGCCATACCTCTGAATGAGCACAGCCCGCCGGTACAGCACGTCAGCGTCCATTCCTTCCAGGAGAGGGTAGCGCACCAGCTGGGCTGGCTGGAACATGTCTGCGTTGAGGATGAGGTCCCACTCCCAGAAGGACCTGATCTTAATCCCTCGCAGGCGGACGTTGTACCCTTGGTCTGCCAAGAAAGGACAGTGATGCTGTGTGCACAGCTGCAGCTGCGTGGCCAGCACAGCTGGGATGCTGCAATGGGGGGCAAGGAGTCCCCAGTGCTTGCAGCATCCCAAATTACGCTCATTCCCCAGCTTTTCCTCCAAAGGATGCCAAAAAGCAGCCAGTGCAGCAAAAAGAGCCACAGGTGCCTGGACCAGGCTAGATTGGCAGCCCCAGTCTGGCAACACAGGCTCACCCCGGCACTCCAGGATGCGGATCTCCAGTACTGGTAAGTGGGTCTTCATGTCACGGAGGATGCAGACATCCTGGTAGCTGTTCCTGCACACAGCATGGAGGGAGATGGCAGAGCCACAAGGCACAGACACCAGCAAGGTGTCCAGCAAGGTGCAGGCCAGTTTGGCTCCCCAGCTGAGGATGAGCCACTACCCATGGCAAAAGCCCCTCACCTCACCAGGGCTGCAGAGGGAGAGGACTGAGCAGAGAGGAGAGGTTGTCAGAGGCAGAGATGTCCTGAAGAAGATGGAAGCCACGGCCAGAGAAGAGCCAGAAAAGAACAAAGCAGAACAGAAAGACAAGATGTCTGAAAGCATGTTGATGTTCCCAGGGGGTCCAGGCACATTTTACATCAGCACAACCATCCTTTGAGCCGAGCTGGTCACACAAGGGTGATGCATTTTGAAGAAAACAAGGATTTGTGAAGATGAGCAATTTTGGTAAGTGGATTCGCTTGTGTTTTCAAAACCTTTGGCAACCTCTCATCAAACACCTCTGGGCATGTATTTTGGGGAGGGAGGAGGAAGGAGGTCTTCATACCCTTGTGTGAAGTGTTGCCTGCCTTTGGAAGGATGCTGCAGAGCCAGAGCAAAGAGGGAAAGGTGAAGCACCTCTCAACTAAAGCACAACAGAGATGCTCAGAAAGGACACAGCAGCAGCACGTGCTCCTATAGGTGAGGAGGAAGACCCCCAAAGTTACCAGGCAGGAGGAAGCACACTGCAGCCCAGCTGCTGCAGCACAGATGAGGAGCAGGAGTGGGGATAAAGACATTTGGCTGGCAGGGAGAGGTGGGGGGGCCACGGCACTTTTGGGGACAGACATAACCTGCATCCAGGGACCCACAGAGAGCCACCATTACTGCCAGGTCACACAGGACTGACACCAGCCCTTTCCTTAGCATCTGCTTGGGATACAGAGACAGCTTGGGTATTTAGCCCAAGCTGGACCCAAGGTTGCTCCTTGCTCGATACTCACTCATTAATAAGGACAGTTCTCAGGTGCTGCAGCCTGTTTGGTGCCCCACCATACACAGCCACTCGCCTGGGCGTGTAAGAGCTGGCCTGCCCGTCCAACATCAGCCACAGCTTCCTGGGGACAAGAAGAGCAATGGGTGGTGGTGTCCTCCCCTGGCAAGCATGGAAATGTCTCAGGCTGAGGTCAAGGCTATGTCTTCCTGAGGTACATCTGGAAGCAGCTGCCCCCAACCTTGACCCTGCGCCCTCACTGCAGCCCAGGGAAAGCTGCTTTCAAAAGGAAGATGGTGCTTTGCCCCACACCCTGCCTGTCCCTAGCGTGACTTCTGGCAGGAGGGGACACCCCAAGGTCTCACTTGACAATGGTGCCTTTCTTCATGTTCAGCCGCACCCAGTGCTGCCCCGGGAGCCCGTTGCTCTCCCAGACGGTGTATGGCTGGTTGTCAGTCAGATGGGCCATGCCACAGTCCTCCTGCAAGGGTGCAGTAAGCAGAGGGAGGGAGCTGAGCATCCTTGAGCACATCATGGCCACCCCTGGAATGGGTTCTGTGGGGCTAGAGAAAGCGAGGACCAGGCCAGCCCCTTCGTTCACTGGGCTGCAGGTGGATGGGAGCTCCCACACAGAGCAAGCTGGGCATGGTGGTGGACCCATCACAGTGCTCCAGAGACACAATGGGGTTTTACTCCAGATGCCCAACTCTTTGCAGTTTCGCTACAGAAGCAAAACCCCACGACCATCCCCTGCCTCTCACAACGGGGACAGCCACCCCTCCTTCTCCTTATCTCATGCTGATTTCAAGCCATAGAGGAGCCCCGCTACGCACCGCCTGCGAAGAGACCTCAATGCTGTTGAGGTGCTCCTTGGTGCAGTCCCTGTGCTGCAGCTTCCTCTCACTGTGATCATACAGGAAGCGCCCCAGCTCCATGTCGTGTTCGTAACTCCAGCCCAGGGGCACAGACCTGCAGGAGGTTCCATGTTAACAGGATGGGGAGATCAAGCTGCACCCCAAACCTGCCCACCAGCACTGTCTAGGTGCCCTGTCTTGGACTGGCACCAGTACCTCATGGTTACCACATCAAGATGGCACTGGGCAGCTGTCTCCACCACAGGCAGATGGCATAGCTATATCTCACCACATGATGCCAGGTGTCCCACCCCAGCCCAGTGGGAACAGCACAATGCAGTCACTCCTGTGCTCCATAGAGCAAAGCCCATCTTTGCTTGAGCATCATTGACCAGTATCAACAAAAAAGGCATGTCATGGGGATCATCCTTCCCACTCCTGACATTGCAGACATGTCCAGCCCTAGCCAGCACCCCTTGGAGTAGTAGCAGGACTGCTCTAGGAGATGGAGTTGTACCGAAATTTCTGCACCAAGGCCTCATCCGGCTCTACAAGTATGGGCTTCTCTCCCAGGCGTGTGGAGTACATCAGGTCCACCACTTGTTCCCAGCTGGAGCAGCACCAATGGAAGAGTCACACAAAGAAAAAAGATGGGTCAGTGCCCAGCGTGCCCAAGTGTTACTGCCTTAGCCGGGAGCGGAGGCAGCAGCAGTTGGGAACCGAGGATGGCACACAGGGGCTGCAGGAGCAGCTGTGGGAGGGATGAGAGCATCCCTGCACCCAGGTGCAGGCTGGGGTAGAGCAAGGGAATCCAGCCATGCAGATGGCTTTCTGTTATGAAAATTAAATATGAGCTCTCTCAACACTGCATTTCCGCTGTGACATCACACAGCCCAAACTCAAGCACTTCAGAAAACCCCTGGCATCATCTCTATCCTGCACAGGTGCTGCCACAAGCAAACAGGATCAGCCTTATGAGGGGGCACCCTCCTGCCCGCAGGTGGCTCAGCGGGGTTGTGTCCCACCTGCGCTGGAGGGGCTGAGGGGGTCTGTGCTGGGCATGTCCATGGAATTTGGGGCAGTTGGGTCACACGTTTTCTGTGGGTACTGGCCACAGCCTCCACGGCTCACAGCCCGGTCCCTACCCGGGGTGCAGCAGGCTGGGGCCATACCTGACCGCGGGTTTATAATCGACCCCGAGCGTTTGGCGCTGCCACTGGACCTTCTCCACAGACTCCACCGGCACCAACTTATCTCCTCCTTCTCCAAACCTCTGCGCCAGGAGCCAGCCCTCAGCCAGGTCATGGTTGCCGGTGTACTCCTCCAGCTGCTCCTGAAAGCACATCCCTCCTTGTCACCGCCGTCGGGACGCGGGCTCCCGGCTCCTGTTCCCGGCCGCTCGGCGGGGCGCGTCCCGCCGTTACCTTGTTGAGCTTGACCCAGAGCCCGGCGCCGTTGCAGTACTCCTCGCCGGTGGCGCGGAGGCAGCCGCCCTTCCGCACCTCGATGGTGGCCCTGGCCGCNCGCTGCTCCGCGGGCTGTCGGTGCTGTGCCCCCACCTGTGCTCTCCCCGCCGATGCCGGTGTCGCCGCGTCCGGACCAACCCTCCGGGGCCGCCCCGCCGCGGGTAGAACCTAGCTGCCGGGCTGCCGCCTCCTCCCTGAACTTTCTCCCCGGCACACCCCAGCCGTTCTTCACCCCAGCGGAGCCGCTCTCATCCCTCCCTTTGGCAAGATGTGGCTGTGTTATGCCCATCCCCGGTCCCTGGGTTCCCAGCAGGAGCTGACCCAGGTCACAGGCAACCCCTTGTCCCACAGCTCAGGACTCTGCTCCCTCCCAGCTTCCAATGCCGGTCGCTGCCTGCATCCCCACAAGCAGTGAGAGGGTCCCTGGGGCGTCAGGGCACAGGGCTACACCTCTGGCATGAGCAGGGAAAAGAGAGGAGGGGGCATCCTTCTATTAGCAGAACCAGCTCTCAGGTGGCTGGGGGACATATCCCTGCCCCAGGCAGACTTGCAGTGTGTAGGGAGGCTCCAAGCACCTGCTAGCGAGGATGATGGTTTTCCCTGCCTAGGAGTAGCTTTATCCCAGCTAGTGGTAGCATCCTGGCAGCAGGAGAAAGGCTGTGACACCCAGCAGCGCCCAACCACCCCAGAACACTGTCAGGGAGTCACCCCACATCATGTCTGCCTGTCACATACCACAGCAAGGCGGTGGCAGAGAGCAACTCAGCTCCATGCCACGCTACCTGGCCTTCTCCAGGCTGGGCGCAAAAAGCTGCGTTGAGGGATCAGGAAACCACCAGGCTGGCAGAGCTCAAAGGTCCCTGCACAGTCCCAGCACCTGCCTGCTCTCCTAGCAGGTCAGAGTCCAGCCCCATCCCTGCCTGCAGAGGCACAGTGCAGAGAGAGGTGAGAGCTGTCACCCCTGCAGCATTATCTGTTGAACAGGCATAACTGTGCCTCGCCACAGCGGCAGACACTGGCCTCTTGCCAAGAGCAAAGTGCCCTGAACCACGCTGCAAGGGAACTGTAAACTTCTGCCTTGCTCTTTAGCTCTGGCCACCACAGCCCAGGAGGGTCCCGTGCCCTCCCTCCACGGCCACGTCACCCTATAAAGCTGGAGGCAGAACTGCTGCAAAGGGTCGAGCCCTTTAGCACTCTGAGCCACCCCCATGACACTGCTTTGTGTGCAAAGGGCTTCAAGGGATCAGCTCCTGCTTCACCTCCAGTTGCCTCTCACGACACCAGTCTATCGCTGTTTAACCCAAGAGGAAGATGCAGGAGCCCCAGCCAGACCAGACGACGCATGGAGAAGGCTGGGAGTAGTTGGTTCCTTCACTTTATTTCAGATCCTATGTGAAGTAGGGACAGACAGATCCTATCAAACTATTTATAGCTTGTCCTACCCCAGGGTGTCAGTGGAGTGACAAGAAGAGCCAGACTACACGTGCGTTATGAATCACCTGAAGCTATTCTAGGACAACCCAGCAAGCTGAAGTCAGGAGAGAGTGAGTGGTTACACAGAGGCATCACAGCATCGCTCCCTCCCCCAGCTCATCCCTGCCCATCCTGTAAAGCTGGGCTCTGGCACGCACAGCCCCCTCCTCTTCTCACCAGCACCTTCCTCAGGATGGCACTGCCTTGAAAAACTGATCTTGACAGACAAGAGTGGGTGAGGGGATGGTGACACACAGCTTCTGGTTCTGGGTGCCCCAGCGCAGCAGGGGTCCAGGGCAGGGACACTTGACTTGTGTCTTGTCAAACATGGCAGGAGACAGCTCTTACCCACAGCTTTAGAGAAGGAATGTGACCCAGTGCTGAAATAACATCTACTTTGGGCCCCTGAGATTGGCCAGAGTGGAGCCAGGCTGACCTTTTCTACCAGTTGCTGGGCTGTCACAGCAGAAATTCAGTTCACAATTGGCTTTAAAACACCACAGGGGAGACGATGGTGTGGAAGAGATCCAGGAGGGTACCCAGCTCCTCCTTCCCAGCTCACCTTTGCACAGCAAACTCAACAGCATGATCTGTGGGTTATCTCAGTGTCCTTGCTCAGCAGCCATGTTTGTCCAGACCCTCTGACCACCCACTAGATAATCTCAGCTGAGACCTCTCTGCAGTGATGGGCTCTTCCTGCAACTGGAAGGGCTATCACAGGTCTCTAGAACCTGGTATAATGTTACAGCAGTGGCTGCTGCCATTCTCCAGCCTGTACTCAGCCACAACACAAAATGGACAATAAACCAAGGGTATATATGGTAAACCAATGCTTTTTCCTCAATATGCTTGTAGGGCTTCAACCCAGAACACCCTGGATGAGCTCCCAACTGCAGCCCTCCTGCCAGGGCCAGGGTCCTATAAACAGAAATGCCCATCACCAGCTAGATCTTTTCCCCAGAGCTCCAGGACTCTTGGCAAGCCCTTGGGCAGGACTCTCAGTGGCAGGAAATAAACCCAAGGTCAGGGGCTAAAAGACCTGGCTGGGAGGAAGAGTACAGAAATGGGGGAAAAGCTAGAGAGCTGCAGTTCCACAATCATCAGGTGCTTCAGATTAGGGAGGACTTACACCTGAAGGCAGCAGGGTGAGACTGGAAGTTAAATCAGATTGCCCAGGGCTATAAAATAAGTTTTGAGTATCTCCAGGATGGAGATGCTAGGATGCTTCTAGGAAAGAATCCCACCACTTCAGCCAGGCTCTGCTTGCAGCATTGCTCCGCACCGCAGCTCTCCCTGCATCACAAAGGGCTGGGACTGTACATGTGGATAATGAGGGAACAGAGCTGTCCAAGCATCTCATCCCTCAGTGAGAAGCCTGAGCAGCTCTGGGTACCTCCATAATTACCTCTGACAGTTGCAGTTGCTTCCACCAACGCCAGGGGAGCAAGTGACCACCTCTCATGCTCAGCCAAAGGTGTCTGTTCCTTCACAGCTGGCTCTTAGCCTGCTCATTCCCACGGTGACATCAGTTCATCTGCCACCAAAGACTAGGGCTATTTTATCCATTCCACCCCAAGCCACTCATCAACCATCAACTCATCATCTACCTAGCAACAAAGCACAAGAGACATTTTTTTTCTTGCAACTTCTAGTTCTGCTCAGTTAAATAGTGTGGCCTCCTGCTGATCTCCCTTATAGACAAGTGGGCAAGACTGGAAAAAGTAGGACTGATTCCCCTCAAACATCAATGGCCAGAGAGGATCTAGGATGGCTCATTTCAAATCCCAGCTCGATGCTGATGACTCCTTCACCAATACTTCTGACCAAGGCCAAGCCAGCAGATCAAAAGTCCTTTCACCAGCTTACTCATGCCCATTTAAAACAGACACCCTAGGAAGCGACTCAACCACCAGTATGGAAAGGTATCGCACTGGCTCTGTTCCTGATCATGCTGGTCTTTGAAATCAGCTACAAAGCTCAATTCTGAGATAACTAAGATTGACAAAAAAGCCTTCTCCAGCAGATGGGACTTCACACCCACACAGCTGAGCACGAAGGCTCCACTGCAGGCAAAGGATGCCAAAAATTGCTTCCCCTGTCACCTTATACTCCTTCCATTCTCCTTCACACGAGAGGGAGATGTCAGCACATGCTCTCTCCTGGTCCTACAACCCTTTTAGCACAACCCCCTCAGCAGATCTGGGAATACAGTAGTTTCAAAGGAAAACGGAGAAGGGAAGGACTTTGTTTACAACAGGAAGTGATTTCTGGATGACAGACTCCTTCAATACAGGAGGAACAGGCAGGAAGTGTTAAGAGAGGACAAATCCCAACTCACAGCATTAGTCCCACTACAGTGAAACCCTGGTGACTCAGTGGCTCTTTGCACTGGTGGTCCAAAAGACCACACAGGCTGAAGATAGAGCTGGGGGTACAAACATGGACTGACATCTGGTAGCTCACAGCACTAGGCAATAAATAGCCCTGCCCAGGATGGGAAGATCAAGGAACATTTTCAACAGTCTTGAAGTTGTAAAGCTTTCATTACCCGCTCCTTGCTCATAAGCTGCAAGTCCATCTGCTCAGGGAGCATCAGCCCTTGGTACCCACAGTCTCTCCATTCCCCTGGGGCAAAGGCTTCCCTGTCCACCTGAAACCCCCACCTACCACCCCACAGCAAAGGGGAGCAGAGTCCAGCACTGCTGTGTTACTGCTCTAACCCCTGCTGTCTGGGAGAAGAGTTTGGCCCTGCCCACACATCTCCATGAGAACTAGAACAGGTTAGTTGTAAATACTGGCTTTTAGGGGAAAACCAAGACTCACAGAGCCTTGGAGAACAGCTGCTAGGCCACCAGATGTAGCAGATGCAGAATGGAATGCTACAGAGCAGGAAGGAAGCAGACAGTTCCCACCTCCCGTAGGGGAGCAGCTCTCCCAGCAGTCGTTACTATGCAAGAGGTGCAGGGAACCACGGGTGGTCACAGGAACTGGGGCTTTATACTATGTAAAATTGTGAGGGCCCTTTTCTGACAGCACCCGAGGTCCTGCTGTGCAGGTTTGTCCTGACACCTGGTGGCCAGAGGCACTCCTGCAGCACCTGCCCACCAACCTGTCCTATTTCTTCCTGGACAAATGATCTCATTACCATTAACCTCAGGTGAGGAAATGCAGTCAGGACACTGAGACTAGGACACAGTGAGCAACTCAGAGCATCCCCATGGTTTCAGCAGCAGTTCACAGTTCTCTGCCCTGTGCTGTAACCTGCCATGCATCTTTGTGGCCCTACCCCACTTCTGCTGGCAGCAGAGTGCAGCCTGGGAGGAGTGAGAGCTGTGGAGCTGCAACAGGGACACTTGGAGAATAAACTCGTTGCAAAACCCCACCAGACCTTTCTGATGTATGGGGGCTGAGCTAGGGTTTCATTATTGCAGTCACTTTTACATCCCAAACTAGCTCCCACCCTGCTGAAGTCCCAAACCTCCATGTCCAAAGAGGTGCTGGTTACCACTGCCACGAGCCAGGCTTCACACCTATATGTTTATTATATATACACATCCT
>VZTM01019464.1:158077-168848 GCA_013400555.1 Jacana jacana
GGGGGGTCAAGGGAGCTCTTTCCTCTGCATGGTTTTGTCAAATGATTGTCCATGCTGCTTGGTCAGGTGGCAACATCACTCTTCCCACGGACTCATGTCTGTGTCAATGGCCACGCAGTTATAGGCAGCGTAACGCAACTTCTCTTCACAGACCTTGGCTCTAGAGATGCCAGAAAGGGGGGGGGGAAGGAGGGGGAGAAAAAGAAGAAAAGGAGGAGTTGCCATTGCTGCATTGTCCAAGAGGACAAGATGCTTCCTGAGATAGAGGTTATGCTTCACCAGCCACTCAGAGAATCACAGCAGTCACACAATAGAGGCAGAGGGACATTAAGTGTGACAAAGCCATGGAGCCCTATGGGTCAGCACCAAGGTTAAGGAGAGCCCAGGCACACAGTCCAGCAGAAGCAGGGAAGCACCAAAAACTTACGTGGCATAGTTGGGCAAGAAGAGGGTGCTGGAGCAGGTGGATGACTCTGGCAAAGCATCTGTCGTCTCAGAGCTTGGGGAGAAGGCGACACAAAAGATCAGAACCAGGAGGCCAGTGAGGCAGGGGAGACCAGACCACACATTGGTGTGGGATCTGTCAGCCTTGCAGTGTCTACAGAAGAATGGACTCACCCCATCTTGTCTGGATAGATGTAGATCCGTGCTGGAAGGCGGCTTCTGCCAGTGACAAACCTGAGGAAGCGGCTGCGATCCTCTGTGAAGTAAAAGCAAAGACATAGCAGACCCTAGAGGGATGTGAGATGGGGAACCCAATCAGATTCTATGGAGTACAGTCACTTCCAGGTATCCCCAGTGCTGGCAAGTGGCTCCTTCAGCCTAGCTGCTTGCTCTCCTCGGCTCCCACCTGTGCCCCAGCCAGCAGTGGGAGGGGTGTCACCCTCCCAGTTCCCAGCCAACAGGCAGGGGCTGTCATGGCACAGGATACACAAGGACAGAGAAAATCACTCACCATTGGTGAAATTATTGAGTGCTTCCCAGAAGTACTGCACACGGGTGTCCAATGGCTCAAAGTCCTCAAACCGGGCTGGCAGAAAGAATACAGGAAAGGAGTTTATTAAAGATCCAAACTCCTTCTAGATAAATTAGGACAGGACCTCCCCTGCTTGCCCACGGGTCCTCTCCTAGCACAGGAAGAATCCTCTAGGTGCCTGCAGGATGTGAGCATGTAGACCCTAAGCACGAGGGACACATGCAGCCAGAAAGCACATCCAGATCCACATCTAAGCTCCACAGAGGCTCAGATACTGGCAGCCTAGGGATGCCCCAGCCTCTATTCTAAGGCCAAGGATGGAGAAAAGGCACACCCTGCCCACATCTGCAGCCAGCTAAAGCTAAGAAGTATAGAGGCCAACATTCTCACTGTGCTAAAGGCTAATAAATACTGACTTCCCACATCTCTGCTTGTACCAGCATGGAGAGAAGACAGTCTTGTTTTCAGGGGCAGAGTTTTGAGCAGAGGCCATCACTTACTGAGCTTCTTCAAGGCATCAACTGTGACTTCAGGGTCTCCACAGACTTTTTTTTCCAGTTCCTGCCAGGTGAGGAGGTCAAGGACAGCTTGGGGCACCACCTTCAGCAGCCCAGCCTGCATGGCCATGATCTGAAAAGGAGACAGGGCGGGTAAGCGGTATGTCTTGCCCATCTCCCTGGCTCATAGTTGAGCCTAGGAACTCAGCTGGATGCGAGCCACGTGACTGCTCAGCAAGCGCTCTCAGGAACCTGGAGGAGGGAACAAGATCCCAACAGAGATGCATTCCAGTTCATTCAGGAAGTCTGACAGAGCTGGGAATAAAACCCCATGTCTCCCATATGCTGCTGCAAGTCCCTTTGCTTCTCAACAACTCCGAGACCTCACCAAAAAGGACTGCCTACTATTGCACTAATCAGCACCGTGACACCCCACGATGTCTCTGGGAACTCGGTAACGACTGATGCTTTGGGACAGCATTACCTGCTCCTTGCTCTCCTCCAGTCGAGCCTTCTGCACCAAGTGGATGAACTCCTTGCGGTCCTCATAGCGCACCACAGTGCTGCTGCCATTGGGGATCAGCTCCACCATGCGCTGGTCACTCAGAACCGTTGTGTAGGTCAGCTCATTCCCAAATTTGAACTCAAAGGTGTCTTTGTCCATGTCTTCCATCACCTCCAGCAGCTTCACCTGCCAGGAACCAGTTAGAGAGATGCCCAGTAAGCAGTGGTGTGCCTGAACCAAATCTTCCCCCCTTCCCAAACATGGGCTGGAGTGGCCACAACAGCAGCACAGCATGGGATATGCTGCCCTAAGGCTGTTTAGAAGATGTCTGGGGCATCGGCTGATTGAAGCTATAGTCAGCAAGGCTGTATCTCTATATTAGCTATAGGTTACAATAAAAGCTAAGAGTGACCTTTTTGCATGTGTTTCTTTGACACACCACAGGAGGAAGCCAGTACAACATGAGGACAGGGACACAAATCACCACGTTGCCAAGTGTCACAAGGAATATGATAGGCACAGCCTCCTAGTCCCTCTCACCAGTACAGAGTCCACAGCAGGGAAGTCTTTGCTCCAGCTGACCTCCTCCCCTGTTAATTGTTTCCATACGAAGCCAGGAAGAGCCAGGACCTGAGGGAAAACAAGGATTTTGCTGAGTCTGTGTAAAGGAGACATCTCCAAAGACACAGATAGGACTTAACAGTGCAGACACAAAGCAGGTTCCCTCCTCCCCCTGTTCATGTGCAGAGCTCACCATAGCTGAGCAGACCAGACACTCTCTCCCAAGCTCCCAGCAGCATCTCCCAAAACTCAGGCTGCAAGCGCTCCTAACCCAAAGCCCCAAATCCTGCCAAATACTTTTTGTCCCAGTGTGTGATTACAGAACCCTCCCATGCTCCCATTGGGCAAGCCACACAAGGGGGCTAACAACTTCCTTCGCAGGAAACCTCCACGCAGGGATGAGTTTGAAAGCTTACCAGAAACTCCTTGCCCCTCAGAGCTGCTCCCATGATTTGCCCAATCCACTCATACTTTGGGAAGTCTTTACAGGAGGGGTTGGGGACATACATGTCCCTGGCTTCTCCGGTGCTGTTACCCTATAAGTGGGAAAGGCAAAACTCCAAGTCAGGATCTCAGCACAGCACAAAGCGCCATGAACTCAGCTCCTGCAGTGCTTCTGGGCACTTCTCTCAACAGAAGTGGGCTAAACCCTCCATCCTCCTTGACAATATTCCTTGTGAGAGACAAGTACCCAGGCACTTGTCAGCATATCCTAAAAATGAGACGCCACAAAGTAATCTACCCAACCCTTCATGAGGAAAAGCTTTGGACCAGTGAAAGTAGATACGTCCCCCTGGCACACAGGGTGACAGGGACAGCATTGCATTACCAGGCACAGAAAGATTTGCCTCAAATACCCCAACCCACAGCACCTGGTTGGATGTGCGCACAAAGAAGGGGAGAGGCACTGGGGTGTCTGCCGAGCTGGGACACAGTTCCTCCGACATGTCTGCCAGGCTGTCCCGAAAACCGCCACCTGCAACCCCAAAAGACGGGCATTTTTAGTTATGTGAACTCCTCATGTGCTGACCCTTAGAATTATTGAGCAAAGATGAAGAATTCTGGACCAACCTATCTCAGTGCTGAGCAGAAAGCTCTTGTCAGAGCCTTATGGCACTGGATGAAATAAGACAGGAGAAATAACATCCCTGCTTGGCCCGTAGAGGATGGCCAAAGGGAGCATTAGACCTGCCAAAGCTGCTGCTAGTGACTAATGGAGGTTTGGTCACCATCCCACCAAGCAGCACTCCCTATCCAGGGACATGGCCAAGGGTAGCAAGACAAGGCAACCTCACTTCCCTCTCTACTCCATAGGCAGTAACACTGTGAGCAAACAAGAGCCCCTACAGCAACAGAGTCACCCCATCAACCCCCAGCTCTGCTCCAGAGGAGCCCTTACCTCACATAGCACCCACCTTGGTCGATGATGCCCTCTGCGATGAACTTGCACTCCCACCACTGGTCATAACGCAACGGCCACCTGCGGAGAACCAGGCATCGCCTGAGGTGCTGCTCAAAGCCAGGGAGATGCTGTGGAGGCAGCAGGCACAAGAGGGACAGCAGGGGACTAGGCTAGACCAGTCTGAGCTTAGGACAGTACAAGATCTCAACCTCCAGAGACAGCTACATCCTCAGTAAGGAGGTGACACCTTGGAGAACAGGCCCTGACCCCTTGGCTGAGCTTGCTTCTGCCCTAGCAAACCTTCTCCAGAGCACAGGACAGAGAGGCTTCCCAAATACCCTGCTCTGACAGAGGCCATAACTCCCAGCACTGCATGGTCCCCTCCCTTCCCCAGACACCACTTACCTATAATCCAGAGGCTTTTCAAACTTGTCTGAGGGTTTCAAGCCTTCATAGACCTGCAAGAAGCAGAGAAGATCAAGGCTGACATCCCCTCTGTAGGGGAACTGATGACAGAAAGTTCAAAGAAACTTGGTTTGTCTCGAACTTTTAATACCTGACCAAAAGATGATCCCAAGTGGTCTAGCAGCCCTTCATTTTTGGAAAGTGAACATAAATTACATTGCTAACCACTGTATGGAGCCCTCTAGCCTTGGAGGTACATTGAGCACATATTAAACCTCACAGCAGTTTGGGCTGTTTGTGCACTCATAAAGCAAGAGAACTTTTGGGGGTCCAGTGAGGGTGAGAATGGGAAGATCAGCATTGCTATGAACCCACGAAACTGGACTCTATGCAGCTGCATTACTGTTGTCACACAAGAATTCTTTGCTGCCCCTTCAGTGTAACGAGATTGTTATGCTCTGTGTTAGCAACATGCCACAGAGAGCGTCCAGGACAGAGCACAGACTTCAACTCAGAGATCCCCAACTCCCCCTAGATGTTATTCCTGGATATGGGATCATCCACACACGTAATCATAGAGCCTATGAGTCACATGAAGAGGCCTTGAGGACTCTGGGTGCCTCCAGCTCCAAGGTGCCCCCTTCCACCCACCTTTGTGTGGTTCATTTTGGCTTTGGGATGCCCCACACTCCCCAGAGTAGCAGCAGGGACCTTTCCAGGAGGGACAGTACCTGGGTGAAGACAGCGTTCTTGCAGCTGGGGTCCAGGGCAGGGTTGTCTCGGTGTTCCATAGCCAGACGTCGGTTAATATAGAGCCGTGGCATAAAATTGGGCTTGCTGGTCTCCGAGTCCTTCAGACACTGGGTAATGAGAGCTGTGCGCCTCTTGGACAGCAGCAAGAACTGCTTGATATGCTGCCAACACGTATGTCCAAAATGTCAGAAGTGCCCGGTGTCCCAAACAAATCACCTGCTTCTTACTGAAGCCTCTGCACCGCCAGGTCTCTCCCCTTCCTAGGGCCACTGTCTTCCACACACGGACACATTCTCCTTGACAATATGTGCTCCACCCACCTCTGAAAGATTTTCCTTTCTGGCTTATTTTCCTTTCTGGCTTAAGGAAGACACCGAGCCCAGTCCCCTCTCCATCAGTCATCATTTGATGCTCACGCTCCAGTGTTGCTTGGACTCTCCTTCACCCTCACTAGAACATCGGTCTTACTATCTCTCCTATTTGTAATCACAGCAAATCCTCTAAACAAAAGTCCTCAAATGCTTTGGGTTCTATTTTGAGCTGGTACATGAATTAGTATTTTCTGACACCAGGCCTGGAAACCTGCTACCCCAGCAATGTCCAGCACGTATTCTAGGAGAGGATGTAAGGAAAACAGACAATGAGAGGGATAAACTCAGACTTATGAGAACGATAGAAATCAAAAGCTTATTAAGGCCACAAAGAAGCTATTGGCAAAAGCCTTGCAGTTTGGACACAGACAGTTCAAAGCTGCTGGCAGCAAGTGCAGGAACAGAGTGTCCTGGGCTGAGATCTTGGAGGGGATATGTGCCCAAGCTCATGCTCTGCTTTGGTCCAAGTCTTTTTGAGGGTGAAGCACTCTCGTTTATTCTACTTGTTAACCCATAGTTATGTGCTTCCACATCAGCATTTTAACAGGAAAGCAGGCTCTAAACAGTATCACCTTTCATGGCTTTAATAAACTGAGCTTAACCAGGTGTTTCCCTTGAGCTGCTCTAAAGGTGACAAGCAGTGGCTGCCTCCCCTGCTACAGCCCAAACGTGACCTCTCTGCCAGACTGTGACCCCACAGGATGTAGAAGGAATCGCTCACCTTGAGTTTGCTGAATGTGCCAACAGTGTGGTCCCAGGCTGGCACTAAATGATGCAGGACACTGTCGAGGAGCTTGATGAACCTAAATTCCAAAGAAGAAGGTATTGCGACACAGGAAGGACAGGGATCGGCACAAACCCATTCCAGGCCAGACACCCTCAGACACAATCAAAAAAAGCAGTAACTGATCCAAACCCAACCCAGCATTGTTTTATACACCTCAGAGCCTTTGGCACTAAATTCTCACTCCCTGGGCACTGCAGAGACCGTGCACCCCTTGCACAGGGCTCTGCATGCACCTGCTCCACACACCACACAGATACGCTGTGCTTGTGATATGTGAGGCACCAAACTTGGACTGCAAAATTCCCCTGAAAATGTAGGAGAGAGTGTCCACTTCGTTCCCAAATGACTGGGCTGTTTTCTCCAGGGTCCAGGAGGCCTGCCCTAAGGGGAGTGACAGTTTTACAGCTTCCAACCATACTCGTGCTGGCACCAGTCTCTACAGGCCCCATCACTCACTCCACTTGTTTGCCCCCCTTCATACAGTACCTTTGAATGAGCACAGCCCGTCTGTACAGCAGGTCAGGGTCTGTCCCTTCTAGGCGAGGGTAGCGCACTAAGTTGGGCAGCTGGAACATGTCAGCACTGAGCCCCAAGTCCCTCTGCCGGGAAGATTTGATTTTGATGCCTCGGAGACGAACGTCAATGCCATCATCTGCCAAGAAAGACCACGGATGATACACTAAGACCATGCAAAAGCTCACCTTCCAGCACGGGAGGTCTAGAAGTAAAAGCACTAGGAATGTGAGCAGCTCCACCAGCTCCAGGGCTGGGCACCGAGAGCCTGAAATACTGCTGTGAAGCAGCAGCGGGGCATTCACAGAAGAAAAATAATACTCAAAAGGCAAAGAAAGAGAGGACGAAAGCCAAGAGCCTGCAAACCTCCAGGTTCCCCTTGAGTTTCCCTATGGCTCTCCTGCATCTCATCTGAAACAGCCCACAGGGCCAGGAAATACGAGACACAAGAACAAACTCTTCCCATACAATATCTTACAGGTGTATTTTTGATGTGGCCATAACCCCCATCCCTACCTCTGCACTCCACGATCCGGATCTCGATGACAGGCAGGTGTGTTGTCATGTCTTCAAGGACGCACACATCCCCAATGTAGCTCCTGCAAACGCAGCAAAGACAAGGGCTGCAGAGATGTTCCCTTGCCCATCCTGTCAAAATCCATTCAGCCACTTGTAAGGGCAGGGGGTTTGCATCTTCTGAAATGGGAACCTGCTGCAGGAACCCAGACCCAGCTGCCCACAACATAACATGTTCTATGCTGAACGCCTGAACCCGATGGTGCCTCAGACCCAGGTGACACAATCCCCATGGGTCCCTCAATCGGATCAGAAGACCCCTGAGGACCATGCTGTCTTCTGCTGTAGGCAGAGTGAGCCTGCAGCTCAAGGAAAGAAAATACCTGCCCCAGGGCCCTGGGCCTCTTAAGCCAGGCTGGTGCTAGCATCACTGCTCAATGGCCATGCTACCCTCCCCACCTCCATCTACTCACTCATCAATGCCGACGTCATTCAGTTTCTTCAGATTGTCCCCCTCGCCCCCGTACACAGCAACACGCTTGGGCATGAAGTTCTCATCAGTGGTATCCACTGTCAACAGGAGCTTCCTGCAAAGGGAAGCATGAAATGAGGAGAAGGTAACTGCATCTGAACACCTCTTGTTGCTCCCCCTCATTGCCTGGGTCACACTTGTTATCAAGCAGAGGTGCTGGGATCCCCAGGTACCCATGACAAAGCCAAGAACCCTTCAAGCCCAGAGTCAAAACAAGGGTTGAGGGGCAGGGAACGCAGGGAAAATATGGGCTGTGATGGACTCATGCAGACAGCCTGGGGCTGAAGGGCTCGCCCCAGCTGTGAGACAGTGCACAGGGGAGAGGCAACTCACTTGACAATGGTGCCTTTCTTCATGTTCAGCCGCACCCAGTGCTGGCCTTGGGAGCCATCACTCTCCCAGTATGTGTCTGCATGGCTGTCGGTCAAGCATGACACATTGAAGTCCTCCTGGAAGAGGTCAGTGAATGAAAGGAAGATCAGATCGAGGTAGGATTAACTTCCCCTTAGTGATCACTCCTGTTGTGAATATTAGAGCCAGAGGCCATCAAACTGGCCCATTCCCTTTGCTGGGCTGTGGGTAGATGCCGGGAGTACAGAGCACACGGGACATTGGGACTGTCCCCCTGAAGTGCTCTAGGGTCACACTCACAGAGCACAGAATATCAAACCCTCCCTAAAGTCAGCTTAGCAGCTAATATTAGCATTTGCTTCTCAAACCACAGCTCCTCAGGGGCCACATCACACGATGTGCTGCATGATGGTCGCTAGGTTTCTCTCCCACATCCTCAAACACAAGCCAGCCCAGCACCACATACATTCCTCAGCCCCATGGTACAGTGGGGCTGATGCAGCCCTGTCCCTTTAACCCACCGTGTAGGACGAAACATCGATGCTATCCACGTACTGCTTGACACTGCCCAAATTCTCATCCTCCTTCCCAATGTGATCATACAGGAAATGCACCAGGTCTTCATCACATTCATAAGTCCATGTTGGGGGCACAAACCTACCAGAGAGAGAAGGGATTAACAGGTCTGGAGAGTCAGAGGCAGCCAGGCTAATAGGTCAGGGAAGGTGGGTCCATGTCCTGCATGCCTTGGTCTTGTCCTGTTTTGTCTTTTGTGAAGACTTATTGTTATGGTTTGAGAGAAACCATAAATTTTATTGCCCTTTAGACAATTATTCTATCACCTGATGACCCCTCCCCACCCAGAAATGGGAATCAGGGAAAGCAAGGAAACATGAGGGTTGAAATATAAATAGATTTAATAGGATAAGGTTGAATAATTAGCAATAACACTACAGAACCAGGACTAATCCTGATACTAATATATACAAGAATTATACTCAGCTAATGGTATCAGTGGGAAGCTGAGCACACCCAGCAGTGGACAACAAATGTCCAACACCGCAAGTGCTACAGCTTTGGGAGGAAAGGAAGACCTCAGGGGTCCAGCACCAGGGCGAGTTCTTTATACCATTGCCATCAAGGGAGAGAGCTAGACAGCAAACTTTTCTAATTTATACTGAATGTGATGTTCACGGTATGAAATAATCCTGTTGGCCAGCCTGGGCTGGGTCAAAAGCCCAAGCCTTGCTCCTCCTCATCCCAGCACCTAGCAAGGCTCAAAACCACCAAGATCTTGAATTCCACATAGCCTAGCAGGCTATAAAGTAAACAGCTTCAAAATTTCAGACACTAGAGTCTTCTAAAAGTGGAGTTTTCCCCAGTTTTAGAAAAAGTTAGTCCTCTGTCACTCAACTCAGGATGCTTATCTAGGACAAGACTGTACCAAGCAAAGCTGTTTCCCTGCTGCCTGTCCTCTCCCTCTCCCCCTTGTCTACAGGAGATGGCTGTCTGAGCAGCCAGGGAGAGACAGTGACTTGCACCCAACCACAGCAGAAGCTGGGAAACTGCTCATACCGAAGCTTCTCTACTGCGGCCTCATCCTGCTCCATGGGCTTGGGCTTCGCTCCGAGGCGCAGGGAGTATGTCAGATCCACCACCTGCTCCCATCTGAAACAATCCAGAGACGGGGGGAGTGAGAAAACCCCAGGGGAAAGAAGGAAGGAGTTTAGTTGTTGAGAGGCAGCTGGAAAAAGATTTTGGTTTAAAGTCCCACTGCACGCCATCCTCTCCATCACCTCCAGCTTCATCTACCACCTCTTAGATTTTGGTTTAAAGCCCCACTGCACTCCATCCTCCATCACCTCCAGCTTCACCCACCACCTCTTCTTTTCCAACCGTCCCTCCTTCTTCCAGCCCACACCTCACCCAGCAGGTGACAAGCACAGTGATGGAGCCAAACCCAGTTAACCCCACACCTGGTACTCCTATCACCTTGCTCCCATCGATGAAGGGGCTGAGCGGGCCAGGGCTCCTCAGCCCAGGGCAGGAATGGCTGCGGCGCCCAGACCCGGCACAGTTGGGCCAGGGTGAACCGGGGCTAGGGTGGGGGGTGAGAACCTCCCTGCTCCCCACCGTGCAAGGGGATGCCAGAGAAGGAGACTGGGCAAGAGAGGTGGCCCCACACCTGATGACGGGCTTGTAGTCCACCCCGAAGAGCTGCTGCTGCCGCTGGATCCGCTCCGTGGACTCCACCGGCACCAGCCGNCCCCGCCCCCAGCCGGTCCCCGCCGTCGGCGTGCTTGCATACCAGCACCCAGCCCTCCTCCAGCTCGCAGCCGCTCCGGTACTCCTCCAGCTGCTCCTGCGGGGAACGGGGCGGCTCCCCTCAGGAGACGACACCGACAGGCCCCTCCGTGGGCAGCGCAGGCCGCGGCGGCCCTCCCGGTCCCGTCCCGTCCCCCCTGCGCGCCGTTACCTTGTTGAGCTTGACCCAGAGCCCGGCGCCGTTGCAGTACTCCTCGCCGGTGGCGCGGAGGCAGCCGCCCTTCCGCACCTCGATGGTGGCCCTGGCCGCCCGCTTGCCGCCCCGCGCCGGCCCCGG
>VZTM01019465.1:0-61455 GCA_013400555.1 Jacana jacana
TTCACTAGATCAGGTTGCTCAGAACCACAACCAAGCTGGCTCCAAACACTTCCAATGATTTGTCATCTACTACTTTCCTTGGTAACCTGTTCCAGTGACTCACCCACTCATGATAAAAATTTCCTTCTGTCCAATTAAAAACTACAGTCCTTCACTTTAAAACCAATGGAAAACTAAAGTGTCAATGACAGTCAGAAATTTAGTTATCTCTTTGTCCCTTATTTTGCCTGCATGGATGAATGATTCTTTATCTCTGTAGAGATTTTTTGAAAGATAAAATTCAAGCTCAGTGTCTGAAACAGAATGTGTGCACTGTTTTTTTCATCTTACAGCAGAATCACATCTTCGTGAAATGTTGCATTTTAGAAAATGAACATATCACCATTATAATTTTCCGTCCTCAGTAAAATGATTTTAAATGTTTGATGCTACATTTACAGTACATAAAATTTGTGTTTAATTAATTCACTAATTTTTCCACAAAAGGTTCTTAGTAATGGGCAATTGCTTATATCATCTTGCATATATCAGTTGTATACAGCCATCTCCTATAGATTAGCTATGTATCTGACTTGAATATTTAAAGGCTAAACAGAAAAAGGGATATATACTCTCTCAGTTTACTTTTACACTCTTTCTGCTGTCAACCTACACCTACTGTCTGGTTCTTCTTCTTTGGCTAACAGGTATACTTCCCACACCATTGCCCAGTCAAGGAATGTTTAGAAGAGTTACATTTGCCTGTGTGGCAAAAACAGCATCCAGGCAGAAGAGAAGGGGAGGAGGGGGGTGGGGTGAGGGGTGGAGAGTACGAGAAACAACTCTGTGAGAACCAAAGTGAGAGAACAAGGAAGGAAAGAGGTCCTGCAGGTGTGCCAGAGCAAGGATTCCCCTGTGAGAGACCACATAAGAGCAGGTTCATCCTGAAGGATGAAGGGTTTGTTTTAATTTTGTCTTCATTACAACCCAAAACTATTTTAAATGATAAGCTATTTTACCTAAATGGAGCCTTTTTTACCTATGATGGTGAGTGGTAAGTCTTGATCTCAACCTGAGCTTTCACATTTTCTTCCTATTTTTCTCCCCTCATCCCACTTAAAATGGAGAATGAGCGAGCAGCTAATGGTAGCCATAACTAACCCACGTATTTCCCTTACAGTTTTGACATAAAAGTGTTACCAGGGAATTATAGGTGGGTTGGATGCAGGAGCAGAACCATGCTTGTCAATAACTTATAACCAAACATTTGTCTGCTAAGGAGGATAAGCAGTAATTGATCTCTATGACACATAGAACAAGCAGAGAACAGACCAACAGAAACAGGACACCCACTGGTAGGTGACTGGCTTCCCAAGCCGCAAATGATTTATACTGTTTAGCCAGGTGACAGCCAAATCAAAAGTCATACTCTGAGTGGTTTGTATTTCTTTCTCTGGTGTCTGCTTGCTTTTGTCCCTCTCGGAAACCACTGAGCTGCTAAAAATGTCAGGGCTGTAAGAAACGTTGAGCCCAGTCTGGATGGTAAAAGTTCTTTAAATTTATTTGATTTTAATTTGTTAAACATTAAACACCCTTTAAAACTTGCAAATATGTTTTAATTGAGAACATTTAAATCATGTGAGTTTTTTTATCCTGGAATGTAAGTCTGGAAAAGACCCTGAGACTTCATCTGATCCATTGCAAAGTTAGGTAACGTACCAGGTAACCTTTTTTTTTTTTTTTTTTTTTTGAGGCGTTATTTCAAAGTCTCAGTGGAAATAATTTCCCCTTAAATTCCTTAAATTCCAGAGCTCCAATATGTTAGCAGCACTTAGTGGTGATGTCACTTTGTTCAGGCTGCAGTAATCTGCTGCTCACCTCCACTCTCTGTCAGACTTTCGCACTGTTGCTATGTGACTACTAAAAGGTGACTGAGTCTTGCTGATCACTCCTTGGCTTTCCAGTTGCTGAATTAACTCACAGATGGGAGCCAGGGACTCTCAGTTTGTGCAATGTTGCTAGTGCTACACTGCCCTGGTAACAGCTGGCACTTGCTGTTCTTCAACTTGCAGAAATCCCAAAATGAAGGGAAATTCCAGGAGGCCAGGCAGAGTTGACAGCTATTTGATCTTCTCTGTATTCACACTGGCTACATCAAAAGCCCATTAGTACCTCTCCTGAGGTAGTCTTTACCAAGTATACAAGGGGCACCTACAGAAAATCAAAATGGAGTGCTTTCCACCCTTGTCCTCTGTTAAGTTCACCTCAGCTTCCGATACAGACAATTTTTGGCATCCCCCTGTCACTCCAGAGATCCAGATGGGTTCTGTGTCCTATACCCCAACGACGCCAGTATACATGGTTCAGCAGTGTTTACCAAAGTGTTATGCTTCTGTGCATCTGATGTGCCAGGACACTGTATCCACACAGTCTAGTATACCTGGTCCTCCCTTTCCGCCTCTTGACTGAAGGCAGGGAACTTGTATTCCTGCTCCTGATCAGAGGAATCACTATCTGACCCTTTCAGCACCAGACCAGAAATCCCCTCACCAGGATCAAGGGAGGTGATCAAGGGAGTTCTATGTCTAGAAGATCACCAATTGCCTTCTTTTGTCTCTAGAGCAACTAAGCTGACAGCCTTCTCAGGCAGTAAGTACCTTCTTGAAAGCTGTCTTCCTTCTCACTGTGTGTACATTGGGCTTCCAGCTTAAAGGTGTGTTCACCAACCCACTTTGTCATGTACTCCACCTGGTTACGCAGGAAGAACCAGTATGGCATGCAGCTTAAACATGGGGCTCCCTGTCCCTCTGACCAGGGCACAAGAAGGCTTATTCTTGGATGCTTCTGATAGACAAGGCACTGGCCTGTAAGGATGAAAAGGTACTGAGGTTTTCTTTAAAGTTTTGGAGCCAGAAAAACACTCTCTCCACAGCTGGTGTATCCATATCCAGGTAACCCATTGCTGCCGAGCTGTTAGAATATGATTCTGAGACACTATGAATCACCTTCCTCCACATGGCCTATGTGCACAGGACATGCTCTGGATCTTTGGAGACCTCATCATTGTTCACACTGCAAATGACTTCCAGCACCACTAATTCTCTGATGTATGGGATGCCTTCATCTGCAGTAGTTGGCTTTCCTGGTGAAGAGGAGACTGAGGGGTGACCTTATTAATGTTTATAAATATGTAAAGGGTGAGTGTCAGGAGGATGGAGCCAGGCTCTTCTCAGTAACATCCAATGATAGGACAAGGGGTAATGGATGCAAGCTGGAACATAGGACATTCCAGTTAAATATGAGGAAAAATTTCTTCACAGTGAAAGTGACTGAACACTGGAACAAGCTACCCAGGGAGGTTGTGGAGTCTCCTTCTCTGGAGACATTCGAAACTCTCCTGGACACATTACTGTGTGATCTGATCTAGGTGTTCCTGCTCCAGCAGGGGGATTGGACTAGATGATCTTTCAGGGTCCCTTCCAATCCCTGTGATTCTGTGATTATGTAATTCACAATATCTTTCTTGAACAGATACACTTTAGAGGAGCAATCTTCAGAGACTGCAAATTGCTGCCCCTTTTCCAATTCTTCTCTCAATTCCCCAGTCTCTAGCAAGGATCCCAGCAGTTGGGCTTCCTTGCCTTCCAATTGCTGACTGCTGGCCCAGTTATCCCAATATCAGAGCAGACAGGCAGCAATCTGCTTGCCTGGCTGGCAGCTGTCATCTTTCGGCATGTCTTGAAGTTCTGATGAGGTCAGGAACTGCGTAGTTTCCTCTTCCTCTCTGAATTGTCTCACTCCTTCCTCCAATTTCTTATTCAAAGGATCAGCTTCTTGATCAAATCTTTCCTCTTCTTCCTTCTCCCTTATTAATCAATGATATGGACACATTGTTTTCCTATCTACTGTTTCTTTTACACTACTGGGACAATTACTAGAGCTGTTTGGGTCCCTGCCTCAACCACAGTCCTCTGAGAGCACCGAATTGTGGCTAGAAAAGCACAAGCCAGGCCTCAGTACAGTGCTAGAAGCTGTTGGTTTTCACTACAAGGCACCCTTGTATCAGGTGGTGAATCAATTTGCCAGGGTTGCTTGCCAGTTCAGTTTTGAAGCCACAGGTAATGTGTGGGGTGATAACGATTTTGACGAAATGCTGTACTTTGTGTGAACTTTGCTCATTCTGATGTCATTATAATACCAAAACACACATCCATCCCAAAGTTTACCCACCTCCAAGGTGTGACCACTCCTCCTTGAGCCTGTACCCTGAATTTTTTATAAACTATACCTTTAAATGTGAAGTGAGAGAATTTTACACCAATCATAATAAAGGTATGTATGACTAAAGTCACTCAAATCCCACCTTGAAGGTAAAAAATAGTATAAAAATTCCCCAAGAAAGAGGAGGAGATAGGAGGGAAGACACTATTGTGAACAAGTCAGGGAGGACTCCATCACAGCCTGCCTTTGAACTCTGGGACCAGCCAACAGGCTGAGCCTTTCCTCCCCCCTGCCACCATCATAGGGATGTCTTTGGGTAAGACTTAGACCATACTGGGTGTTTTCTCAGGAAACTTAGAAACTTAGAAATGTCTCTAGAGAGTCTCTTTCCTAAATTTATAGCCAGGCTGTATACTTTTATCTGCACGTGCTTATCACCGGCAACTTATACGAACCTTTTGCTTAAATAAACTGCACCAGTTAAGTAGCTAGTCATTTCAGTTTCTCATTGAATGCGACCAAAGACTTGAGAATGGCCATGCTGGTTCATGAGCACGACTAGATTGAAAGTGCAGCCCACTGTTACTGTATCTGGAATCATAATAGTTTAATATATGAAACGCAACTGGACTGATGAATTGGGCATCACTCAGAATTTAAACCTAGCCAACCTAGCCTCCCACCTTGGTGAGAAGTGCTAGAATGCAAGGGGGTTTATTTTCTACCAAAATTACTTTTGCCTCTTAACACAACACCTGCACAGGAGCTTGCCTATAGTACTTAGTAAGTACTATAGCTATAGCGTGCTTAATAAAAACCTGCTGTTTTCTTGAATCCTTTGTTGGCTGCCAAAAAGGACTTTGGTGGATTGACCTTAACTGGATGACAAGTGTCCACCAACCCTGTCTATCACTTTCCTCCTCAGCAGGACATGGTGGGGAGAAAATAAGATAGAAAAAACCCTCATTTGTCAAGATAAAGGAAAGTTAATAAAGCAAAAGCAAATGAAAGATTTATTCTCTACTTCCCATCAGCATATGTCCAGCCAATTCCCAGGAAGTAGGGCTTCACAACACATAGCAGTTGCTCTGAAAGAAAAACATCATAATGACAAGAGTTACCCCTCTTCTTCCTTTTTCTTAGCTTTTATTGTTGAGCAGGCATCATAGGTCAAGGAATATCCCTTTTGTCACTTTCAGTCAGCTGTCCTGGCTATGTCTGCACCCAAAATTTTTCCCACCCCCTAGCTTACTTATCAGGGGATGGAATATTGGAAGGACAGCCTTGATGCTATGCAAACATCACTCAGCAGTAACCAAAACTGTATTATCAACACTTTTCTAGCATCTAATGCAAAACACAGCACTATGAGGGCTGCTATGGGGGAAACTAACTCCACCCAGACCCAGTACTTACAATAAAATGCGACCTCAGGCAAACTGAAAACCCATGTTAAGTCTTTGGCTTGGATTTTAGTATGTCAAGTGTTAAAAGAACCATAGCTAAAGAATTTCTGAGTTTTATAGTATCATAAATAAGACCAGAACCTGGCCAAGCTCAGGATATTAAGATGAGAACTATCAGAAAAATATTAATTACAATAGGAAATACTTTAATAACACAGACTTAATATGACATCATCTATACTCACCTGGTAGATATTTTTTATGGCATCATTCTTTCATACTACTAACAGTACATTCTGATAATAAATGGACCTTATTGCCTTATTGATTTAATTTATCAGACTAAAATGAGAGTTTCCATTTTAACAAAGCACTTTAACATATACAAAATTCTTTCCAAATACAAAAAAGTTTTTAAACATATGCTTAAATTTTAGTAGATAGTAGATAGTAGAGTGAAACAGAATGTAAATCTATCTTATAATGCAAATAGTGCCTTAAAGTAAGCCTGTCTCTTTGGTATTTTATTCAACTAAAGCCAAAATAAATTAGAACGTCAGAAGCTTTGATAGTATCCACAGAATGTCACTTCTGCCATAGAGACACTCAGGGAAGAGGAAGCCCCACTATTCAATGTGTTTACAATTAAACCAAGATGCAAAATTGAACAAGTGGACTATACAAAACAAGTCTGCCTTTACTGAAACATGGGTTATACAAGCTTATTTCTGTGGCTGTAGCTTTAGATTCCTACACTGAACATTTTAAAGTAGAATTTCCAATAGGCAGTTAATAAAATCCAATATCTGGGATTACTATTCTAATAAACCTGTAGACTTGATGAAATTAAATCTTGACCCTTCATTGTAGCTTCAATAAGAAGTGACGAAGAGAACAGGAACAAATTAAATATGACTCTTTGGGGCAAAATTAATAAAACTGAAATTAATATCCTCCCTGGGGTAGTTGTCATCTTTATCTCTCTGCCAATTCAGACTCATAAATCTTTCTCTAAATGAGGAAAAACCTTTATCTGAAGTTTTTATGGGCTAGGAAAAAGAAAATGAGAATTTCATATTTAAAAACTATACCACATAGACAGTAGAGTGACTTTAGATTCCCTAATTTTCTGATTTATAGAGCATGCCATTCTCTGGATTATTGAACTTCAGAGGAAAACCAAAACATTTTGAGTTAGTATAGTCATTCATTGCTTTGTTCAATATGCATATGTTTCTTAAACTTTTGCACTAATAAACCAAAGATATTTTTTTCTGTACTTCCTTTTTATTTGGTATTTTTTAATACAGTTTTAGAATTCTCCTGAATATACATGGTGTGATATTAGTAGGGAACAAAAACTGATCTTTCCCTGTGATTTCAACTGCAAAAATCTACCACACATATTGGCTAAGTNAATAATAATGAGAAAACAATTAAATATGTACAATATATACAAAACCAATATCAAGCTCCCAGGATGACAATCATGTCTCTGGTAGGCACTGGAAAAGTCCCTAACAGGAGTCAGTGGTGTCTGGGAATTGGATTCCAGATCTGGAGTCAAGAACACACAGACTGGGATCAAAGACAGATGAACAGCCAGGGTCTTCCTCGGATGCCGGACATAGTAGAAAGAGGCTGAGCCCTTTGATCTCTCAGTTTTTATACTGAGCATGATGCAGATGCGATGGAATACCCCTTCACTCACTTTTGGGTCACCTGTTCNTCACTCCCTTTTGGGTCACCTGTTCTGTCCACTCCTCCCCACAGGTTTAACCTCACTACACTCTTCCGCTTCCAACCCTCCAACTTGGTACACAACAAAGGTAGCTGGCCTTGCCTGTTACAGCAATAAGTATAAGCAGGTGCCTCTGCATACCATTCTTTGACATTCACTGGAAACATCAGACTTAATCTGCTGGAAGCTGACACTCTCTGAGAAATATGCTGTTAGTTCCAGAGAGTTAGAAGAGGATCAACTGAAAAGTAAAAGTACTGAAAATAAAATTGTTTCCTTTTTTACCTCAAAGCAGGACAATGGGGCAACATAATTCATATTTTTACAAGGTAGTGTCTGCTTGAATAGCAGCATTCATCATTTGCTGTTCGCTATCTCAATTTTTTTTGCTTGGTAATTTCAGTCACTTAGTCAAAACAACAAAAACATATGGTCTGTGCTAAATAATTGCATTAAAGTGTAGTAAACTGTAAATAGATTAAGTGAGTAGTTAATCAGCTTTCCATGGGACAAAATTTTCTTTGCTATGTCATCTGAAAAAAGTAAATTGTGCTTCCTTATAAACAATTGGTAAAAGGTTTCTGAAACCCAGAGTAGGTATTTGAAGGAGGTGAAGATTTAATTATTTTCCATCAGGGTATGTAATTTGAGCCAGGAAATCTTAAGTGTATTGAAGATGTAATTGTATATGCTCTCTAGTAACCATCTAAACAGAGATCTTTTCTATCCCACTATGAAAATGGATGCACTCTACGGTAAATACTGTCCTATTATAACTTTTGAATAGACTTACAACTTAAAATAATTTGCTGTTTCCAGACTAAGCTTTCCATATATATTTTCTCTTAAAGGATTCCTCCTAATTACAAAGAACTTTTCACTTTTCAAATTTTCAAATAGGTAATGTCTAATTAAGCTGGTACTCTCCTAGATAATTTCCTTCTGCATAAATAACATACTATGTTGAAATGTGTTTTCTTTTTAAATTGAAAGAGTAGGAATGAGTGAGAGTCATATTAATAATAAAGGTATTACTTACCATGCGGCCTAGATTATATACTCATTTCTATGTCTCCATAACTAAGCAGCTGGCTGAAGCAACTAGAGACTTTTTATCTTTTTGGAAAGATTTTGCATTTGCTGGGGTATTCTGTAAAATATCTGCCCGTACAGAATTTGCATTCTGCATTTTATATTTAAATCTCTTCTAAAAGGTGTGATGGCACAATTATACTCTCTACATTTCTAAGCACACCTGTCTTGTCAACCTTTTGAAATGTCATAATCTGAAACCAGTAATGCAGAACATGTGAGATTATTCCTTTGTTATGAGAATGTATGTATTTGTTATTGGAAGTATTAGATTGACTTTTTCCTAGCCTTGTAACTCTATGAATCTCTATAGCCACCAGTAATACAAATATTTCCTCTTGGACAGGGAACCCGAATTGTCCCTAATATAACTAAAAATACTACAGTCAATTTTTAGTGTCATAAAATTGCTAATAAAAAATTGGTCTCACTCATACCCCATAAGATCGTTTCTGCAATTTAAGTAATTTTAGTCTGATGGTTGTTGTATTAGGGAATGCCCCACCTTAACAATGCTTGATAATTTTCTTTAGCATAACACTGATACTAATACCGATATTAATACTAATATGTTATAATACTAAAAATAAAAGAATAGAGGTATAGACTGAAAAGAAATATCTCTTTGGGGCATTGAGATATATCTGTAGAAATTGCTTTCTCTGAATTTAACACAAAAAAATATTTTTAAATGATGGAAAGGGAAAATATTTTTATATTGACCAAGTGGCTGGAAGCTTAATTATCAGCAAGTGCTTGTAATGAGCTCAAGAGGATAACAGGTTATCAGACACATGCAAATATATTTTTGCTCTCATTAAGCTATTTATGAATGGAGAAATAGTTCTTCATGTTTCCATTGTTGTAGATGGGAAATCGTTATACACAGAGCACAAATGCAGGTACAGTGAAAGTGGAATGTCAAATGCTTCTGCATGCAATTATCTTCTATATAAAATCATTGGCCTACCTTCCTTACCCTTACTAGTTTAAAATAATTGAAGCAAACACAAGGGAAAATAGAGCATGAGATAATTCTTTATACATTCTGTGTGCTTATGTAGTATTCGTGTGGGCAGATTTATACACACATACATAGACACATGTATATACACACATAGACTCACATTTTCTATGTGGAAGAAAACGTTTAATAAAAACATCTTCTACTTCAGTAGTAACCTTAGGCTTAATTTCTGAGATCATCTTACTATGTTCTGAAATCTGACACATTGTATATCTGGAAAGAAATGTTATAATTTATCCATAGGCCTCTTGGACTTAGGTGAATTTATCTCAACGCTCCTTATCTAGCAAAATACTTAAGCACAGGAATTAGTACTACTCAAGTTGCTGCTTCTAAGATAAACTAAGCAAGTGCTCAGATTACATTTATGTGAAGCAGTAAATAGTTTGAATTGCCTAAACTATCATAAGCTCTTGGAGCTTAGTTCTGGTCAGCCTTAAATTTGTGATATCTAGCTCTATTTGACAGTTTTGTGATCTCCAAAACAGTGATTTCTCATCAGAAATTACACCTTATTTGCCAGGAGGCTAACTCAGATAGAAAAAAAAAATTTAAATTCTATTTCAGATTAAATTCAGAAATATCCTTGAAGGATAATTTCAGTAGCTCTTCCATGGATACAACAGGAAAACATGTCTTTGTTAAAGGTTTGTTACAATCATAGAATCATAGAATCATAGAATCATTTAGGTTGGAAGAGACCCCTGGGATCATCAAGTCCAACCATCAGCCCNCTGGACACAATACTCAAGGTGTGGCCTAACCAGTGCTGAGTACAGGGGGACAATCACCTCCCTACTTCTGCTGGTCACACTATTCTTTATGCAAGCCAGGATGCCATTGGCCTTCTTGGCCACCTGGGCACACTGCTGGCTCATGTTTAGCCTCCTGTCTACCAGCACCCCCAGGTCCTTTTCTGCCAGGCAGCTCTCCAGCCACACTGCCCCAAACCTGTAGCTATGCATGGGGTTGTTGTGGCCCAAGTGCAGGACCCGGCACTTGGCCTCGTTGAAGGCCATGCCATTAACATTGGCCCATCTATTCAGTCTATCCAAGTCCCTCTGTAGAGCTTCCCTGTCCTCAAGCAGATCAACACTCCCACCCAACTTAGTGTCATCTGCGAACAATACATAGAATCTTTACTGGATAGGAAGGTTACTTGGTAGGGAGATAAGAAGGATACACTAAACACTTGTAATAACCACTCTTAACACTGCTACTGTTTTTTCCTTATTAATTCTTCCTTTGTGCAGGTTGATTCTAGCTCTGATTGCTTGCATCTGGCTTTCTTCCCTGGCTTGCCTTATTTGCTTGCTACTCTTGACACCTCAAAATAAATGTTTTGGGTTTTTTTTTCTAGAGATACAAGATGAAAATGTCTTACAGGCAGAAGCTCCTGTTTCTTAACCTGTCCATCATTTACTATCTTTTTTCACTTTATTTTGCATCCCTCATTCCTTCTCAATATCTCTATTAAATTTTAATAGATAGGAGACCAAAAATAATTTCTGTAGGTAGTCTTACTGCCTTGTGCCTATTTGCTTTTTTCTGATCATTTGTGTCATGGATAACATGTAAGTTTTCAGTAAGAAGTTCTGATTAGAAGGATTTTCTGTTTTGTATGCATTAGTAACACTGTATTCGGTGGTAATTTTCCATGGAAACCACATAACTTCCCTTTATTGGGAGCTACACTCACTTTGCTACTTTTGGATGAGTTTCCATCCATGACACAATGATCAGAAAAAGAAAATTGCAGTGCAGTGTCTGAAGGATAGATTTCCATTTTATACATCTGGTGGCTATAGATAGGCATAATAGATTTAATGGATGTAGCAAATGAATGGCTTTTTCTTTTTTTCTGTTTTCCCAACAGAACAAATTTGAAACACATTGCAGAAGCAGTATGGAAAGGTTGCTTGTGCTGCAGTTGCTATTAGAAGAAGTGTTGTCATAATTGAGATCTATCTCTGAGCACTAACGTTTCCCTGAAGATTGATATGTGAACATGAGATCCAACCTGGCAGTACAACTTGAAGCCACTGTGTCATTGCCCTTTACTCAACCTCGTTGCAAGCACATAACTGATCATGTCTTATGAGTTAAGGGCAAGAGGCAGATGTTTGGGCCTCTCTGCTTTGTTTTTAATCAAAGCTAACTGAGAACATAGCCTTCCCTTGCTTATTTCAATATGCCTCTGACTCATCTTTCCATTTAACTGGACCTCCTTCACTCTAAATTGTGCTACTTACTGTTGCTGGGCAACCCTGCACTATAGCAGTGCCTGTGCATTAAGCAATACCATCGGCAACTCTTTTCCTTTTACATTTTGTTTTTCTCAAAAGCTATAGACACAATATCAAATGTATTATGCCTTGAGATATGAACATTACCCTGGTAGACATGGAAAAACTGCTTTGTATTCAGTTCTTGTCTCTGATTCTGCATTAGCATTTGATTGCTAGCAGTAACATCTGCATGCAGGTTAACCAGGGGTCACTGCTGGAAATGATATTTGTGGTAGGAAATTTGTGCTACAGGCAGCAGCTGATCCCGAGACAACTATGTTTAGAGGCTTTGTTATAAACCATCATCAAAACAGACTGAATCTAACTGAAAGAAAGTTTTTAATACTGTTTTCATTTTTTCAGCCACGCAATATATTCCTGCACAATATCAATGAAAAATTTACATCAATATTTGAATATTTTCTTACTCTTAGAAATGGGGGGGGGTTGTGTTTTTTGTTAGTTTGCACTTCTTTTTTTGGGGCCTAAGGGTTATTTATGTTTTTAAAATGAAATAGTATGGGGAGGATCTTTCAATGGCGCAAATAGGCCAAAATGGATAAGATATGTATCAACTGCCAGCAGTTGGAGCCAAGAATAAAATGACACAGAAATGACAAAGAAAATGGAAGACAGACAATTTGGTAAAGAGAGTAAAATCTGAAGTTAGGGAAAGTGAGTCTCTATGGAAGGACACCTTTCAAATCATTCAGAAATCGTCAAATAAACATTTTAGTTAAAAACACTTATACAGAATCATCTTGCCTAACTGCTCCAAGTATGAACTGCTGAAAGAAGGAATGCCAAGTTGTTAGGGTGCTTGTCTTGGGACAAGGAAATACTTGCTTCAGTCTTCAATATAAACATTGGCTTCCTGTGTTTTAATGTGTCTGGTTCATTCTGTAAAGGAAAGGTAGTAATATATATTTTCCCTCAAAATAAATAATACAAAATAAAATGAATCTATTTAAAATCACGAGGCTTCTAGGTACTGAACTTATAGGAGTAATGCTTATAGTGATATATAGCGTGTTAGAAATATTTGCTGTCCAGCTTGCACTAGAGAAATTAGAATACAATGTTTTCAATATGAATTTGGAATAAGAACACTTTTTTTTCCACAAGTATGCATAAAGCAAGAGTAATCTTTAGATTTTTCTTTTAATTTGGTTTTGATATTCAAATAGTTGTGAAATGTTTAATGAAAGTAGTATAGGGATATACATTTTTTCTAGGCTTAACTTTTTGAGTATCTTTGATGAGTGGTTTAGAAATTATCAAATATGTAGCTAAAACTATTGCATTATTCTGTGTGCAATCTGCAAATATAACAAGAATACCAATGATTAATTAACAAAACCAGAAAAAGCTACCAATGAGGAAGGGTTGTTGGAGTAGAAGGCTAAGTAGGAGTCAATAATTATGACCTGATTACATTCATAATCAAAACACAAAAGGCAGTCTGTACCTGTAATATTATATAGCTATATTAGTCCTTCAGGTAGATTAGATTTCCATTTAAACTGGAAATTATAAATTAAAATTATCAAAAGAGAAAAAAAAGTCTGAATAAAACGGAACATTATTGAAACCATTAGAAATAACTTAGGAAAGCTGGCTGTGGTTTTCAAGTGAGACTGGTACGCTCTTGATTTCTGTAAGATTTCATGCACCTCTATTTAGTTTCTTCATATACTATACTTCAAAAAGTCATTTATTGTAGGTAAGCATGCCAGAAATTGACTAGAACCCCAAAACAATAGCACATCAGTGCAATACCTGTAGAATAGCATAGTTCAAATGGAGGGGAACTACAATAATAATCTAGACCAACTGCATTTATAGTAATCTGTATAAGTAATTTCTATGCTTTGTGTAGTTCAGAAGATACAAGTTAAACTGTATATAGTTAGAAAGAAACTACAGCCTGTGAAAAACCCACACTGGAGCAAGTTTATCCAGTAGGACTGAAGCCCATGGAAATGACCAACACTTGAGAGAGGAAAAAGTATGAGGAAGGAGCAGCAGAGAGGAGCTGTTATGAACTGATTGCAAACCCCTGTTCCCCATTGCTCTTGATGGTTAGGAGGTAGCAGAGCTGAGAGTGAAGGAGAGAAGTTGAGGTTCAGAAAGGGGACATGGAAGGAAGTTTAGTTTTTGTCTGTTTCTCATCATCCAACTATATTTTCAGTTCATAATACAGTAGATAAATTTTCCCCAGGTTGTGTCATTTTCCCCATGATCTCCATGTCTTTACCTTAAGAAAAATTATTTCACAAAAATGAAAGAACTGCCCACCATTGGAGAAGATCAGGTTCAAGACCACCTAAGGAACCTGAAGGTGCATAAGTCCATGGGACCTGATGAAATCCATCCATGGATCCTGAAGGAGCTGGTGGATAAAGTTGCTAAGTTGCTTTCCATTATATTTGAGAAATTGTGGCAATCAGGTGAAGTTCCCACTGACTGGAAAAAGGAGAACATAACCCCAGTATTCAAAACCTAGGGACTAGACCTAGGGAACTATAGGCTGGTCAGTCTCACCTCTGTGCCTGGCAAGATCATGGAGCAGATCCTCCTGGAATCTCTGCTAAGGCACACAGAAAACAAGGAGGTGATTTGAGACAGCCAACATGGCTTCACTACAGTTGAGTCACCATTCTTGGAGGTACTTAAAATACATGCTGATGTGTTGCTGAGGGACATGGATTAAGTGTTGGTTTTCTAAATGTTAGGTTGATGGTTGGCCTTGATGATCTGAAGATTCCCTTCAGACCTAGACAGTGCTATGATCCTACATTAGCCACTTTTGAAGTTTCTGTTTTGCAAATAAGCTGCGGTGAAATTACTTCATATATGAAAGCTTATTCACTTCAGTAAATGTCATGCTCTTAATACAGTCATTTTCCAAATACTACTGTATTGTAAAATGTTACAGAAAAGAATGATATTTTATAGTTAGAACTTTGCAAGATCACAATCTGAGATTACTCATTTGCTTGAACAATCCTGTACCACAGTCTATATGACATTTGAATATCACAAAGCTTCATTTATTAATATTTGCAGAGTAATGCAGAAAACTTTGATAATAATTTGTACATTTCCAATAAGTTCCACTTAGACCGTGAGTAAGCCATAAATATAGTCAGTTTCCTGTAGTGTTTCAAGAGCACTAGGTAATGAACACCAATGAGTAGGTTAAGTATTTTAAGAGGAAGTAAGCAAACAAAGAATAAAACAGCTTAAAAAATTAATCTAAACAAAACAAAACAAAAAATCCCCAAAATTTAGTGGTAGTGACATAAAAAGACAAATTCTCAGATATCTGTCATCACAAGGCAGTACACCCACATTAATTTGCTGCAGGTAAACAAAGGGAAGAGACCGGGTTCAAATTAGGGAATGTCAACTTGCTAGTGACTCTTTAAAATTGCAGTTTGATGTTTTCAGGAACAAGATGTGATTTTAAAAAAAGTGACCATGAAAGTGATACTGAATGAATGGGTAACTAGTTAAAGACGTATTTCACAGAATCACAGAATGATATGGTGTTGGAAGGAACTTCTGGAGCTCATCTAGTCCAACCTCCCTGCCAAAGCAGGTCCTCCTAGACAGGGTTGCAAAGGAAAATGTCCAGGTGGGCTTTGAATGTCTCCAGACACTGAGACTCCACCTGGGCAGCCTGTTCCAGGGCTATGCTACCTTCAAAGTAACGAGGTTCCTCCTCATGCTTAGACAGAACGTCTTACATTCAGGTTTGTGCCTGTTTCCTCTCATCCTGTCACTGGGCACCACTGAAAAAAGACTGGCCCCTTCCTCTTGATACACACCCTTTAAGTATTTGGAGGTATTGATCAGATCCCCCCTCAGTCTTCTCTTCTCCAGACTAAAAAGAGCCAGGACCCTCAGCCTTTCCTGGTATGAGGCAAAGGGCCTCTTTTCCTTATTTATAAGAGAAAGGGCCTTTCTCTTATTTTGCACAGAAAATGTGGCTCACTTAAATTGTTTTTTCCCGCTGCTTCCTATGGCCAACTTTTCTATATTAACATTTAACATGTTACTGGAAATTTTTGAGTTAATTCAGGAGATTTTAAGAATTCACCTACCATGCTTTTATTGTGACTTCTTATCACCTTGAAAGATACCACCATAAATCTAAAAAAGTGAGTTTATGCTAATCTTTCTTCTTTGACAAGCAAGTTCTAAGGTTTCTTAGGTACAAGATCTAGATATATAACATATGTAATTTGCCACACCATGTATACAGGTGCTTGAAAAATTTACTACTACAAATACAATTAATATCTGCTAAAAGTACTGAAAGAAGTTAAAAAAAAAGATAAATGTTTCATATAAATCACGCATTTAGAAAGGAAAACACCATATTCTTTCTATGTCTTGCTAAAAAGAGCATCAATTATTCATTGAAAATTATAAACCAAATAAATTACAAACTAAATAAAATGAGCTTAACTCTTTCTAATGTGTCAGTACAAACACATTAAAAATAATATTATTTTAATCTTATTTTCAGTCAATAGATTAAAATAATTAATTCTATTTCAATTAGTTGTTACATTAAGTGGCACTCTTAGTCTTCAAATAGATTGAAATTCATTACAGAGAATGTATGTCAGGCCTGCTGTCTCCTGCATCATTTCACATGATGGAAAACCCGTCCTTTAGAAGAAGGATCATTAGGAAATTGTTCCTGAAAAATCCTACCTTCTAATGAATAGAAATCCCTGAACTCCATTTGAGGTGGAACAATATCTGGTAGATACAGTGGTCACATCAGAAAAAGATTGATCTTGTTCAAACTGAAACAATTAGTTTATTCTGAGGACTGAAATAAATTAAATAAAACATATTAGCCAACTCAAACTATTAATTCCTAAATACTAATCCTGTGAGTTAATTAATCTTTAATTTTATTTTTTTAAATAATTAAATTTGCTTTTTAACGAATATAGAAAAATAGCTAAGGCTTAAATTAAAAAGCTTCTCAGGTTTTAAAGGTCAAGCCATTACTGGAATTTACCAAAATTTTTCAGTAGTTCTTTTTTTGACTGGCTGTTGCTATAAATTTAGAATTACTATAAATAACAAGCTTTTAATTCAGCATAATTTCTGTCTGCTTTATTTTGGATGTTTTCTTTATTTGTTCAGTCAGACAATAGCTGCTATTCTTTGTGGCACAGTTTTACTGAGAACTTGCAGGAAACTAACTGGATTTAGAGTCTGGATGTGGAACTCTATATAGGTAGAAGTGCCAGCTTTTCCTTTGTAATCAGAACTTATTTTTTTCCTTTGTTGTCAATATTTTGTGAAAATTTTGATTTCTGATTGCAGTTTTCCTTTTTTATTTCACCTGGTGTTTTTCCTCCCATGAGTAAGGTACATTTTCTTTTCTTTACACCTGTAGGGAAGGATTTGACTGTCCTCAGTAAAAGTCCTAGTGCAGTTCGACTGGGAGAAGGAGACCTGCTAAAACTTGTTGGTCACGCCATGGGAACTTTAAGATAAGAACTGCACCGAAGAGAAATAGGGAGTACTGGCTCTGTGTTTAGACAAAGGTTAGACATTACAGTTGTCCAATTATTGCTCTGTACAAGGAGGACTGTTACTGATAAGGGAAGTAAGTGTTTAGAAGGTTACATCAGTAGTAGCCAATTAGATGAATTAGCTGAAATATGTATGGACCAATTAGTTTGTAATATGCATTAGGAGCACCAATCGATTTGAAACACACTGCTTTATGCAGCCTTCTTATCTGTATAAATATGTGTGGATAGTTCTAATAAAATCAACACTCTGCTTGCATCAAGCTGCATCCTGTCTCTCAATCACGGTATACACCGTGTTCTATAATTTCCCCATCTCCACTTTGCATTATGTTTTTATCAGTCTTCAGTATTTCAAGTTGTTGTGAGGATATGAAGTGTATTGGAAAGAAGGCTTGCTGTACCAATTTTTTCCATGTATTTCTATTGTGTATTTCCGTGTATATATTTCCGTGTTTTTCTATTTGAGCCTTAAGTGATATTTAATTGTCTTCTCTGCCTCCTTCTAATTTCATAATCTCTTTTTTGAAGAAGAACATTAAAAAGATATTTTTTGTAGTCAAAAAAACATCTTCAAAGTTATCTTTATCTTTTGAAGGTGTTTGTATTTCTATCCATGACAGTTTGAGACTGCTTTTCTTTTCTTCTAAGCACCTTGCATAATAATTAGTTGCAGTTAAAATTAATATTTTGCTATGGTCATTGTTTTGAAAATCTTGACAGTAATTATTTTCTGTTTGTATCACCTTCTTCCATATACAGGATTACATGGTTTTTTGCATCTACTGTCACTGACCATTTCTATAACATTTTAAGTTCATCTATGGGTTCGTGACTTTTTGTATTTCTGTTGGTTCTGGATGGAGTTAATTTTCCTCATGGTGCTGTGCTTTGTATTGGATGATAGAAAGGTGTTGATGACACACTAGTTATTAGTTAACAGACCTCATACCAGCCAGCTCCAAGGCAGACCTGCTGCTGGCCCAGGCTAAACAGTCAGCGATAGTGGTAGCACCTGTCATAACATATTTTAGAAGGGGTAAAAAAAACCCACACAGAACAAACCCTGCATGGCAGCAGCTGGAAGGAGTGAGAATATGTGGCAGAAACAACTGTGCAGACACCAAGGTCAGTTAAGAAGGAGGGTGAGGAGGTGCTCCAGGCAGAGCCAGAGACTCCCCTGCAGCCCACGGTAAAGACCATGGTGAGGAAGGCAGTCACCTTGCAGCCAATTATGGTCCATGGTGGAGCAGATATACACTTGCAGCCCATGGAGGACCCCACACCAGGGCAGGTGAATGCCCAAAGGAGACTGTGACCCCATGCAGAACCTGCACTGGAACAGATTGGATGGCAAGACTCATGACTCCATGGGGAACCCATGCTGGAGTAGTTTGTTCCTGAAAGACTGCATCCTATGGAGGGAATCGAGTTGAGGAAGTTCCTGGAGAACTGTCTCATGTGGGAGGAGTCCCACTCTGAGCAGGGGAAGAGTGTCAGGAGTCCTCCCCCTGAGGACAAAGGATTGGCAATAAGAACATGTGACAAACTAACCACATCCCCCATTCCCTGTCCCCCTCAACCCCTTTGGGGGAGGAGGTAGAGAAATTGGGGGCGAAGTTAAGCCCAGAAAGAAAGGAGGGGTGGGGTAAAGGTGTTTTAAGATTTGCTTATAAAAGCACATAATTCTCATTATTTCTCATTCTTAAAGAAATAATTCTCATTATCCTACTCTGATTTCATTGGCAATAAATAAAACTAATTTCCCCAAGCTCAGTCTGTTTTGACTTTGATGGTAATTGCTGAATGATCTCTCCCTGTCCTATCTCAGCCCACAAGCTTTTTGTTATATTTTCTCTCCCCTGTCCAGTTGAGCAAGTGGAGTGATGAAGTGGCTTTAATGGGTACTTGGTGTACAGCCAGAATCAACTCACCACAGGATTGTGGTCAACACTGCCTGTTAAATAGGTAGGGCTTTCCCTTCTTCTCATAGTATTGCCAACAGAAAGGTTAAAAGTCATCATGTAACAAGAGGTTTTTGGTACTGATGATATCCACTCTAGTATAGTCCCATGTGTGTAGACCTATTGCTGTTCTCTTAGGGTTCATAAGCTTTTTGATTCATTTTAAAATATAGCTAGGTCAACTTATTTTGAATTTTTAATATAAATGCAGTTTGTACTGTATTAAGTGTATTAAATTTAAGTTTTGTGGCAAAAAAGGTTTTCCTTTACAAAATGCTTTTAAAAAATACACTACATAAAGCCTTAAAATATAGATCAGTTTTATTCATATTTATATATTCCTCCAGCTGTTCTAGTAATTCAATGATTTTCTGTTTTTCTTAGTACTTTGTATCACTTCAGTTGTGTTTTGCTTTCTTTTCTTTCCTTCTTCTGTTACTTTTTTTTTCTTCCCTCAAGCAATCTAGATGTTTCACGGATCTTGGGTAGTGTCCCATGGAAGAAGAATTCAAGAAACTGATACACAATGTGTCTCATTGTTATCTATATTTCTTTAATCCAAATAGGTTATAAGATCTTTACAACCATGATAGGAATTGTGACTGAATTTCCTTCCTCAGGAAACAATCTATGACAAATTAAGAATATTTAATTCTAAAATATATCCACGTGGTTTTATGAAAGGTAGTAATATTTGCAAAGGCATTCCAATGCTTCCAAAAGAGTCTTACATACAGTAGTCAGAACTGGGAGGGGTGTGTGTGTGTGAAGAGGGATGTCCCTGCTTTTTTTCCCCAAAATGTCTTGCTTACAAAGAGGACTTAATTCTTTAAGTGCAACAACCTATATAGACTTTTTTTCATAGAGCATCATTAACTGTTATTTTAACCTGTTATTACTAATTCATCATCTGGTATTACAGTAATGTATTTAATAACAGTCCCCAAAATAACTCAGACTGGAGAAATGTTTTCTAAAATATAGATAAGTAAATATTGCATTTAATTTGATTTGTAAAACCTCTGTTCGGCAATTAATGATGGTGAATTTGGAAATAGACTTAATCATGGTCTTTAAATTTGCATTGTGGAATTGTAAATACCAAAGACTACAGCCATTCACTGATAATGAAGGTTCCAGTCTAAAAGGCAGGTTTTGCAACACAATGAAATTAGACTAAAATAGCATAAAAGGAATTATAAAAGACAGCAGAGAAAGTATTTTTTTTCCTTGATATTTTGCAGGAGTATAAATAATTCTAGAAATTACCTCTCTAGGGATCTAATTATTACTGACAGAGGCCAGAAAAAGGGAGCTGACTTTGAAGAGCATTCACTGAGAACCCAAGTTAACATCAGAAATTAATTAAGCAGAACCCATAAACAGCAAATTTCTCAGAAAATCAAAATATACCTGTGACTATATTGTTCACAAATTTCTGTTTTATTAAGCGTTTATTCTGCAGTGTACCAGCCATTACATAACAGTGCAAAATTTGTCACATCTTGGATCACTGTTAACACTCTGATAGATCAAAACCAGTTTAAAACCAGGCAAATTAAGTCTTCTGTACAGGACTGTATACAAAGTAACTAATTATTGCATTTTAAAGTTCTTTTGGTTGCTGTAATACAATGATTGCTCATTTTATTATACACTCAGCATCTCAAAACTTGTGTTTTGACAACTAAAATTTCATGGTTTGGAGTCATTAGCTGTTTCAGTCATTCATTCCCATGAAATCTAACCTTGCTCAAATCTGTAATAATGACTTGATAGAAAAATTGTATACAAAGTTAGTAAAACCCATGACCCTGACAAGCTGAAAACAGAGAATATTAGCTGTGGTCAGTAAACGTTTATTAAAAATATATTATGCTTTACTACATGTTTGCATTAGGAAGAAAGAAATCTGGAGACTTGAGGATATTAATGCTTTTTTTTGTCCTGTGAAATATCCTGTAAGGTCTAGCCCCATGTTTAGCTGTTAATTTCTTCTTTACAGTATATATTAAGAACATCTATTGTCAGTAGCTGAATTTCTGTATTGTAATCCTATCTGTTACTCACTCTTATTGCTGCTGGGATTATTTCCTGGAAATAAAGGGGTTGAGGCTAAATATCCATCTTCACAGTTTCAATATCTGCTGGCATTAGACAGTATTTTTTACCTCTGTCACTTTTTCTTTACAGATACTGTAAAGGAAATGACATTTGCAGAGGTTAAAAGAGACTCAGCAACAGAAAATAAGGTTCAGCAATCAGGCAGAAGGCAGACAGTTCAAGCTGTCCTATGAATAAACCAGTCCAGTACCCTAACCTTCAGCACAACAGCTCTTGGAAGGGTGAAAATTAATGTGTCCTTTTATGCTCTTTTAAGACTTTTTTTTTTTTATTGCTGAGAAGTCATCCAAATGAATTTTTCTTCAGCTATGTATTAGTTCCCAATTGATGTTGTCAAGATATGAAATCACATGTTAATGTATTGGTAATGACTGAAAATTTATATATTTATACTAATTAATTGCTGTTCATTAGCACACTCTAAGCACACATCCTCATCAATCACCCTGTATTCATCACTTTTGCAAGTGCTCTGCTGATTCTCAAATGTATTGCTATCAGAACAAAACACCATACTTATGCTAGGTTTATCAGGTGGTTTCCTGACAGACTAGTAGTTTAGAAGGGGGTTTTGTTTGTTTGTTTTACTTGTGTTTCTGGCAAATCGCCTGCAGGTTTGAAACTGATATCAAATCGTGACATTATTATTTACTGTGATAGATAAAGTCTTCCAAGATGAGTACTAATAAAAATTGCACTTTTTTTCCCAATAGGTTATTGTACAACTAAACATTCTAATAAAGCTTTCTAATATTGAAATTTAAAAAAAAATAATTAAAAACCCCAATTATTTTAAATAATTTGTTTTAAAGACTCATTTATATATTTTTCTTCATTTATTTCTGTACTGGTAGTATCTGCTTGTACCCAGGGCTTCATTTTCCAAGGACCAAGGTGGGTGTCTATCTGATAGGAAAGCTAACCTTGTTATGTTGCAGGCAAATGAGTCAGGAATGCTGAAGTGCAGTTTGCACTAGGTTCCATGGGCTTCAATTTTAGTAAGATACTAAACAGTCAATTAAAGCCATTAGTGAATATTCTGCCTAAGGACTGAAAAAAAAATCTACAATATACATCTCAGAAGTAATCTGCCATTCTGAAAAAAATTACCCTGATTTCTGACAATTTACAGCTACATATACAACTACAACTACATATACATATATGTGTATGTTTCTCTGTGTGTGTATACATGAACACATTTTTATTATTTCTATTTTAGCATCCATAGTGGTTTTTTTGCATTGCCGTGTAAGAAGCCAATACCTAAAGAGTCATTTCAGGCCATCAACTACCAATGTTTTTGTTGTTGTGGGTACTTGAGTTTACAAACCTCAATGAAGCCAAAGGAAAATCTCATTTTTACAGGTTTGTATCATCTTCCTTTTGCTACTAGCAAAAAAACCCAAAAAACAACAACAACAACCAAAAAAACCCCTGATAAACCATGTATAACATAAAGCTTAATATATGCATCATATATTTACACTGAACTCTTCCTGAGCAGGGTGTTGTTACCTGGGAAAAAAAAATGAACACTAGAAGAAAAATATGTGGTTTGGGTTTTTTTAACTGTAATTAATAGTAAGCAAGATTAGTAAAGTGTATACTCAGTACCTTTGAAAGCTTGAATTAGTAAGGCTTTCAAACATGATCTATTCTTATTTAGGCAGACAATACAGGCTGGATGGTTTAGAGTGCACTACAATCAGTTTTAATATTCATATAATGCAAGAGATTTTACCAGAGAGTGGAACGCTTTTTTTTTTTTTTAACGTACAAATCTATACATTTATTATTTCATTCACTTAATATCTTAAATTACTTATGCAAACATAGCATATCTCCTACACTGTTCAACTAATTCTTACTAAGATACAACTTAGTATCTGCTGTATCTGTGTATTGTTCTTATGTGCTTGCAACATTATTTTATTTTTCTCCCTTAAAGAGCTTGCAGTAGTTTTCATATGGATGTTATTAAAGGACCTACGAAGAGAAAGAAGCTCACCACAGTTGTGAAGAGATGTGTCCATGACAGCAAGACAAACAAATGGAAGAAGCAGAAAACAACAGGGTTTTTTTGTTGCTGATATTAGGGGGTTGTTTTGGGGGTTTCTCTTGGCATTGCTCTCCCTTCCACAAGAGATGCAATCTGATGTTTGAGTCATATCTAGTCTGTGGTTTTATTGTTGGTATACATCATCAAAGCATGTAATTACACGCAAAAGAAGCTTATTCAGGGGACAGCAGGCAGAAGGTGGAGAATATTTGCTGAAATTAGAATAGCTGCATTCCTTATGCTTACCTTCTCTCCTTCTTTAATAAGTGCATAGCATGACTCCATAGCACAACAAATGAGTGAAGAGAGGAGACAGATGGTAAAGCATTTTTAGTACTAATGACAGGAGCTTCTAGAAAATGCCATTTGCAGTGTGAATCACATATATCTTACATAGTTTTTATTTTAAGGGAAAGTAAAAAAAACTCTACATTTTAAACAGGAGTTTAAATAATATTTATGTGGATATTATGAGTGAAATAGCTAAATCCCTTAGTACTTTACAATTCCATACATTTATAGTATCTACTGTGCGAGACCACAACTGATTTCAGTGGGGATTACATACTTCTGTTAGGTACGTAATCACCTCTGAGGGTGTAGGCTTCAGGACCCTACACAAAATAAACATTGTTATCAATGCAAATATCTCTTATGAAAGTATTGCATATATTTTCTATGTCATATGATGCTGGAATGAATCACAGAATCATAGAATCGCCTAGGTTGGAAAGGACCTTCCAACCTAGATCATCTAGTCCAACCATCAACCTAAACTTGATAAAAAAAGCATCACTAACCTACGTCACTTAGCACTATGTCAACACATCTTTTAAATACCTCCAGGGATGGTGTCTCAAGCCCATTCCAATCCTAAATAACCCTTTCAGTGTAAAACTTTTTCCTGATTCCAATCTGAACCTGCCCTGGTGCAACTTCAGGCCATTTCCTCTTGTCTTATTGCCTGTGACTTAGGAGAAGAGACTGACCCCCACCTCCCTAACAGTTGTAGAGAGCAATACAGTCTCCCCTTAGTCTTCTTTTCTCTAGGCTGAACAACCCCAGCTCCCTCAGCCTCTTTGTTGCCTTTCTCTGGACCCACTCCAGCACCTCAATGTCTTTTTTGTGGTAAGGGGCCCAAAACTTTACACATTACTAGAGATGGGGCTCTACCAATGCCAGCTAGAGAAGAATGATCATCTTCTGAGTTCTACTCACCACGCTGTTCCTGATACAGGCCAGGATGCTGTTGGCCTTCTTGGCCACATGGTCACACCCCTGGTTCATATTCATCTGACACTCAAACAACACCCCCAGGTCCTTTCCTGCCTGGCAGCTCTCCAGCCACTCCTCCCCAAGCCTGCAGCGCTGCCTGGGGTGACTCAAGCACAGGATCTGGCACTTGGCCTTGTTGAACCTCATCTCATTGGCTTGGCCCACCTATTTAGCCTATCCAAAGCCCTCTGCAAAGCCATTCTACCCTCCAGGAGATCAACACTCCCACCTAACATGGTGTACTAGAGGGCACACTCAATTCCCTCATCCAGATCATTAATAAAGAGGTTAAAGAAAACCAGCTCCAATACTGAGCCATGGGGGACACCACTCATAACAAGCTGCCAACTGGATTTGACTTTAATTTAATTTAATTTAATTTAATTTAATTTAATTTAATTTAATTTAATTTAATTTAATTAAGACAATACTACTCAGCCAGTTTGAGAAATAGTAGATCTGGTGAATGAATAACCTTGTTATATATCTTGAACTAATGAGAATCAAGGTGAAGAGGACACTTTAAAACCTTCTTCAATTTAATAAACAATAAAAATGAAATTACTGTTTTTACTTTTATTTAATAAATGGGGAGAGAGGCGTTTGCTTTTTACATTTTAGTTGCATGCCTATTTAACGTAACATTTTACTTGGCATATTTAGTCCCAGTTGCAAGCACAGATTTTCTTCAAATGTCATAATCATGCAGAAAACATATTATGTTTATTCTTACACATATAATATATAAAGATATAAATATATACCACAAATTCTTTCTCTGGTGTATGTTTGTTTCCATGTATTTTTGTATATTGTGCAGATCTGTATCCAGCTCTGGGCTACCCAGTACAGGAAAGACATAAACCTGTTAGAAGGGGTCCAAAGGAGAGCCTGAGAGAACTGAAGTTGTCCAACCTGGAGTACAGAAGTATCCAGGGAGAACTTATTGCAGCTTTTTATTATGTAAAGGGAGCTTACAAGAAAGACAGAAAGAGACTTCTACCAAGGCATTCAGTGACAGAACGTGGCACATTGTTTGTAAACCAAAAGCAAGTAGATTTGATTGGATATAGAGAATACATTTTTTATAATGAGGGTGGTGAGACACTGGGACAGGTCACCCAGATAAATTGTAGATACCCCATCTCTGGAAGTGTTCAAGTTCAGGTTGGACAGGCCTTTGAGCAACCTGGTCTAGAGGAAAATGTCCCTGCCTGTGGCAGGGGCTTGGAACTAGATGATCATTAAAGGTCCCTACCAACATAAACTACTCTTTGATTCTATGATTTATATGCACATCCTATGTATTTATATACAAATCCTATGTATTTATATACACATCCTACGTATTTATATACTTACATAAATTTGTCTACTAAATGCATTACTAAATATTTATAATATGTAATTGCAATAATTTCAATTAAAAAATAAATTCAGGTTTCACTAAGGATTTCTATCACTCCTAAAAACAGAATCACATTTTACTGTATGCTCAGATTTTCTAGGAAATCTGAGTTTAATAAATTGAGTGTGGGTGTATTTTCAAATTGTATAGTTATTAAAATCAATATTTCTGCTCTTCCACACATTCCAGTGGAAAAAAAATAAATTAAAACCCCATCATTCTTAAAGAAAACACCAAAGTTTAGGAACTGCAGAGGAAAAAAGCTATCTGGAAATCTTCTGATAGAATAGATCCAATTTATTATCATAAAAATGATTTGTTACATCTAATTTATTAAACTGTCTGCTTAGATATTCTCAGAGCACCTGAAATACTGGAACTCTGAGAAGATTAAAAGAGTTGGTTTCATTTTAAAGCATTTTTTTTCTACTATAGTAATGTAATCCTTGAGGGAGGAGTGTGGTCTGTCTATTTGATGGCTGCATCAACTCAAGCATCCCAGTTACATCGTTGATTGATTTTACCTATTTCACAAAAGATTAATCAACTTCTGAGCTAATCACTATAAGCTTGCTAATAGGAAGCTGGAAATTGCAGTGGATGGTGTATATGACAGACACTGACATACTTCTTACAACAAAAGAGCAAACAGGAGTTAACTTGATTCTCTGCATTTTCTGCACATCACGTTTCATCTGAAGATTGAGGGTACTGCAGCTTATCCAGGATGAAGCTAGTTGGCATCAAATGCTATGCCAAGATCTTTGACATCATCTCTACATTGAGTGGCACATGGAGACATCTAAACTAACTCCAATATAGGCAGTAGTCTAATGGGAGTAGGCTCATGTAAGTTAATTACCTTTTTCCCTGAATATTTGGTAGACATAATGGCTGAGAGCCTTTTCTTTTATTATTATTTTATTTTCTCTTACAGCTTTGATCATTCCTAGGCATGGGCTGATACAGAAAATACAGAGGCCTGGCTCTACACACCATAAACAAACCTATTGTCATGCAGTAATAAAAAAAAGTGGTCTTTTTCCTATGAAAAATGTAATTGGGTGAAAAACCTGAGAATGCTGAAGACCATAACCAAATTCTTCTTGACACGAGTGAGAGCAGGGCTTTACTCATGGTCTTTTGATTCTTCTTTTTAACACACTAGCTCATTATTAGACCTGTTAGTAATCATGGTCACAGAAGATGACATCCTGTAATGTATTAGTCCGTGGAACCATATATAAACCATATACAACTAAGAAACCTTGCTTTTTTTCAAATTCAGAACTAAAAGCATTTTTCACTAAATCTCAATAACATCGTAATAATAAAATAGAAAGTGATACTCTGTATAGATAGAATATTCTGAGTCAAAAGGATGTTTTGGGAAGTTAAGGGTATTGGCTTTAAGGTAGTCCTCTATATTTTGCAGAAATTTTACAAAGGATGAAATTGTACAGGAAAACAAAAAATATTCCACAAACCAACTCTCCAGAAATCCCCCATATAAATCACTCTATAACAACTTCAAAAGCACCATTCCTCACTTTGACAAAGCTTTAAAGGATAGCCATACATGTTCCCATATTCCCTGCACACTCAATATTCCAAGTTTCACAGCTGTGGCAAACAACAACAACAAAAAAATAGTGGAAGTTGTTTATATATGGTTTTCTGACATAAAGCAAATGCATTTCAATGCTGACAAACGAATGGTGTAGGAGCTTGGTTGCCAATAGAATTGCAAACAGAAAATGAATTAAGTGTACCAGGCTGAGAAGACTGAAAGTCATCATAACATATATAGACATGCAGGCTTTGCAAACCTTTGCCCCCTTGTTTCTGTGTCTAGTGTCAATCTTTTTTACTGTTATTTGGCTTTGTTCTCTTAAAAATCATTTGACTTTATTTGTTTCTTTCTTTCTTCAGTGTGCCCTTTCCCTTTCATTGAATAGGTGACCACAAGCTACATAATGTATAGTCTGTCTCAGAGGCTGGTATAACCTGCCATAGTATGTTTGATAAGCCACACATCACTGAAATTGAATATATTTTTAATGTAGCTTTACTCTAAAAGCTGGATTTAAAGATGGCCTTACAGTATTCTGTGCCCCTATTTTCTACAGTGATACAACACAGAATGTGGTCAATTTATAAATTACAATATATATGCATTTATTTCAAATTGATCCTGTGTTCTCAGAACCAAGCTGTATTTCTTCTTCTCTCATACTGACAAGCAATACATTTCCTTAAGCCACATCATACCCTGTGTGCAATCTTATATACCTACTTCTGCAATCTTTATTCAGACATGTCTTAACATAGAATGATTGTATCTACTAAATCGGGTCTATAATTGTTTTTTCTATGCAATTCTGCTAATAATTCATTCTAAATAGCTGTGAAATGATGAATCCTTTTTAAAAAAAAATAAAAAATTGAAAAGACATACACCACTCTCTTGACTGTACTACAGTCTATCAGTCTAGTGAACTCTGAGTTGCATAAAACTGTGTTTCAAACTCTATAAGAAATGTTGGTCATAATAGAGATATTGCAACCCAATATGTCATTGTATTAGGATATCCAGTTTTTGACAATGTATCATCAGAAAGTTCAGCTGAAACGTAATTTTAGGAGGTAAGGTTTGCCTTTCTAATATGTAGTTTATCTGCAAATAGTTTGCATGCCTGCAGATACTAACAGAAGCCAAATAATCATTCTTTAATTAATGTGAAAATAATACTTTCTTAATTAAAATTATTTATCAAAACCTTTTGTAAAGTAAAATGTCATCTTATATAGTGTTTCTTTTTTTTTTCTGTCCCCCCTCAACATTTTTTTCTGTGAAGATTCCATCCCTCAGACTGTGTTTTAAAAAGGACAAAAAAATACAGGTGGTTTATTTTTACAGTATTTACATATAGTGTTTTAATACAGATGAAGTGTTAGTTTATATAAAACCAAAAAAGAGGTGTGGTTTTTTTCTTTAATTCTGTGCATTAGTCTCAAAGTGTGAAATTGTCACTTAGATAACATTTGTGAACCATCATAATGATATGCCATTTGATAATCATGAACTCTGTCAGATTTACTAGATAAGTAATTAATACTTAGATGATACTAATAGCACATCATGTCTGTAAATAGGGAGAATATTTTGTAAGTAGTAAGTCATGTCAGCAGGAAAGTGGTACTTTTAGCAGAGATGTTCAAGATATCAAAACCTGACAGGTCACCACATTTTTCTAGTGGAAGCTTGATTAATTTATTAATTTATTTTGAAGTTCTATTAAAGCAGAAAGGTTTTTGTGGGTTTTTTAATGCTTTCAGTTTTTTTCCTCTCAATTCCATGTTTAATTACAAAATTAAGGTATTAATTTGAAATTAAATGTGCTAAAAGAATGCTTTTTTCTTTAAGTTCTTGCTTCACTTCTGAGAACTAAACTATTGCAGTCATCAATTGGTATATATTTAAAATACACCACCAAATCTGTGTTGCATTTTTGTAAGCCAATCTAGAACTGGTTTGTTTTAGCCTTTAAGTGTTGAGTTTTTTATGGGAACAGCAAATGCATTTGTGGAACATTTTATATCAAAACTAACTTTTTGTAGAAAACAAATCTAACAAGAATAAAGTTGAAGCTTGAATACTACATCTGGTTAAAGTAGAAGTGGCAAGTAGCCAAGAAAGAACTTATTCTATTATTATATGTAATATAATAATTAGTATATAAACTAATTATGTATCTTATACTATTATATTAAAATATAATAACTGTAAGAAAATAATATAAGAAATTATATTTTTGCTAAGAAGAATAACATGGAAAATAATAATTTTTTCTCAAATTGATGCCAAGATATCACAAAAAGAACATTGTAAAGAACAGACTGATGCAAAGTTATTTTCTAAAAAACCTCCACAAAAAAATACCCACGCCAAAAAACAACCAATCAAACGAAACCAAAGCTAATTAAGTAAATGGATAGACAAATGGATATTTGAATTCTAGGAGGTTAGCATTGCATTTACTTATAGTTACTGTACCTTAATTTCTGCAAAAATGTTTTCATTTGTACGTGAAAAAATAGAAATTTATATACAAAAAAAATTTAGTGTAAAAATCCTAATCATACTCAGTATATTTAATATTTGAGAATTATTTAGTGTAATAATAATTAAATAAAATTTAAACCCATAGTCAAATCTGAACTGAAAACATTATCACTGATCCCCAGAAAAGGCTAAGCAATCACTGAAAATACCACACTGTAAAGTATCACTTGCAAGTTGCAAAAATAACTATTTTGTCACTTCAGTTTTATGAAAGAGAAGAAGTAGCCAAGTAATTAGAAAAAGAAAAAAATTTGAAACTGATGAGATTTTTTCAAATTGTTCTTATTTCATTACCTATGACTAAAGGTAGCATTTTGCTTGTCTCAGAATAAAAGCCTCAAAGCTCTTATTTTGAAGATTTGTTCTTATGCTGGGTGAAAATCACATCCCTACTTGACATTTCCCATGGAACTGGTATTTCAGATTTTGTTGAGCTTTTAAAATTACAATCATCACATTTAATGTCATTTGTGACACTCACATAAGAGTGACACTAAGTAAGCACCACATAGTGACAAATTCTTTATTAAGAAAAGTGTTCTGTTAGTCTACAGAGACTAACTTTCACTTCTTTAAATGAGTTCGTTTTTCACTTTTTTCTGTAGTTAATGTCCTGTAAAGATTTGATAGATCTTGTTTCAAAATCTACACTATGATTTTTTGTATCTTTTTCCTCTAAATTTCAAATAACCATTTTCAGAAGGGGGTTGTATATTTGCATTTTATGGCTCATATTTATAGAACATGAAACAGTTACTTTATAACCATCTGTAAACTAAATGACATAGTCTTGGTTTCTTAAAACTTATGGCACTCTCTTCAGGTATTTTATATTTTTGGTTCTCCAGGCCTTGGAATCACTCTCAGGTGAGCTACTTTTTCTGACAACATTTCTAAATTGTAAGAATCTAAATTAGAGATTTAGTAACAATCTGACTGGTTTATCAAGGGAATACCACTTCCCTGTCATTATGCAAAAAGGTAGTACAATTTTGTTTCTTTCCATCTTTGTTATTATACAGATCTACAAGTAGGTTTTAATCAAATCTTAACAGCTGAACAGCCTTCAGCTTTATACAAGTTAATCAATAATGATGCCAAAGAGAAATCTGGACTACGTCTACTATTATAACCACAAGTACATGCTGTTTATTAAGTCTAAGTGCAACCTGATTTCAAAAGAAAAGGAGAAAACCAACCCAACAGCTGTTAATCAGTATATTCCTATCTTCCCTATTTTGTCTACTTTGTTTATGAATCCAGAAAGACAAGACAAGGACCCGTTCACTCTGAAATGCCTGAGTCCCCCACCTGCATGCTTCTTCAGTCTCCCTAGTCCATGAAGTATTGAGATTAAATTTGTTCTTTGCCTTTCATTCATAGTCTTGTGGTTGTTCCTTTATCCTGCCTGTGTCAGCTCACACAAAAACAGAAACATATATAGAAATCAACTGGAAAGTGGAGAAATTATAAATTCAAGGCAAACAGAGGAAAAATTATCAAGTTTAATCTAACTGAAATATTTGGAAGATGGAATTCAGATAAGTATGTAGTATACCCTTTTATATTACACTGATCATTTAGGGGAAAATTCTGTGTATTTTTTATTTTATTTTGAAGAACTTTTTCCTAGATATGTTGGAAATTTTTAGCTTTGTAAACCAGATTTACAGAAGAGAAACTAACTTTAGTAGCAGTGGCTTGATGAAGAACTCTTGTATTTTGGAAGACAAAAACCCCAAACCAACGTTGTTATTAAATGTCATTGAAATACTAAAAATATTAAGGATTATGGTACTCCATGCTATTCAGGATGAATATTTTGTATTTTGAATTGTTATCCATCCCAGTCAATATAAGTCTTCTGTTGAATTGGTATCCTGCCAAAATCTATGTGAAATTGAAATTAAAGGCTTGAGCTAAAAGGGTAAACATTTTGTACAAATAATGGTAACATATATATTTTAGAACTTAGTTTTCCATGTGCCACTGATTAACCCTTAATTTACATCTCTTTTGTTATACTAAGAACTTCAGGTTATGCTATGGTGCTTGTAAACATTGCCTAATTATAATGAATTCAACACAGTAATACTTGATAATAAGATGCTTTGAACTTCAATTTAATTAATTAATTCAGAGAACCTTGAAAAATTAGGTTATATTACAAAGGTGAATGACAGTTAAATGACAATGAAGGAATAGAAACAATGGTTCTAAGAAATGAAAAAAGAGAGATTCTCTGAAAGTACTGATTAGTCTAACACTATGAGAACGATGTAGCTATGGAAAATTACACTTACCTGCATCTTGGTGCAGTCTTTATGACTCCCTATATTTAAATGAAAAAACATGTCACTCGACAGATGCCAAATTGGAACACTAACTGCAAAAGTAATTTTCAGGGCTGTATGTTATGCTGGTGAATTGCAGTAATGACATTGGCCTTATATTGGAAGGGAAAAGCATAAAGGACTTCCTAGCAATGTATTTGTTAATCCAATTGAAAGTTAAAAGAATCTCAAAAGTTTGGGGTTTGTTTTATTTTTAAGTATTTTGACACTTTTGATGTGGTGTTTTAAATAATGAGTCAACTTCATACTGAAAAGTATCAGTTATGTTACAGAATCCAAGAAGCGCTGAGTTTGAGAGGCACCAATCCTCCTACTGGACAGAGGCTCCACAACCTCTCTGAATAAATTATTTCCATGTTCAAACACCCTCACAGTTTAAAAAACCCAATCGAAATCAAAACTTCGATGCATCGAAAGAAATGTGGCCAGCAGGTTGCGGAAGATGATTCTGCCCCTCTACCCCGCTCTCATGAGAACCCTAGAGTACTGCATCCAGCTTTGAGTCCTCAGCACGAGAAAGACACAGACTTGTTGAAGCAGGTCCAGAGGAGGGCTGCAAAGATGAACAGAGTGCTGGGGCACCTCTTCTTTGAAGACATGGGACTGTTCAGCCTGGAGAAGAGAAGGCTCCAGGGAAACCATATAGCACCTTCCTAGAATCTGAAGGGGACCTACAAGAAAGCTGGAGAGGAACTTTTTACAAGGACAAAGGGTAATGATTTGTGATTGTGAAACTGTTTTTAGCTTTGTTCTAGCTTTGTTCCTTCCTCTCAGGATCATGAAATTCACTGCCTCATGATGACATCTCATGCCCTGGACCATCACATCCCAGACCAGTCCTTTGGTATTCAAAGTTAAGAGATCTAGCAGAATAACGCACCTCATTGTCTTCTCAGTCACCTGTGTTATGAAATTATCAGCATTGCACTCCAGTAATCTCCTGGATTGCTGGTGCTCTCCCGTCCCTGTTAGGGTGGTTCCTCAGCACAAGCTAAGTCACCCAAGAGGACCAGGGCTTGCAAATGTGAGGATACTTCCAGTTATGTAAAGAAGGCTTCACCTACATCTTCCTGATGAGGCATTATGTAGCAGTCATTATAACATTGTCCCTGTTGGTGTGCCAGCTAATCTGGTCCCATAAACTCTCATGTACCTTATCAGCTGTCTTGGTTTGAAAGAAAACAGAGCCAATTTTCTGTTTTACAGTTTTACTTTTTTATTTGGTCCTCTTCTAACTAACTAAACTCTGAAATTAACAGCATATTGTTCAGAAACTGTTCTCTCTCACAGTGATAAAACCTGATTATACCAAGGAATGGTACACAGAGAGGCCCTTGCTTATACTTATTGCTATAGCAACCAAGATCAGGGAATTTTGTTATTTGCCCCGTTGAAGGGTCAGAAGCGGACAACTGTTGAGGGGTCACACCTGTAGGGAGAAGCGAACAGGACAGGTGACCCAAAATTGACTAACTGGGATATTCCATCCCATCCGCATCATGCTCAGTATAAAAGCTGAGGAATCAAAGTGTCAGTTCTCCTCCTTCAATGGCCAACATCCAAGGAGGACCCTGTCTGTTTGATTGCCTCTGATCCTGATCTAAGCATTCCTGACTCCAGATCTGGAATCCAGCTCCTGTCAATCACCAAGTCCAGTCTGGGAGTTTTCCTGATGCCTGCTGGCCATATGATTGTCATCCTGGGAGCTTCATGTGCTTTTATATAAACTGGATCTATTTCATTATTTTCTTCCTTTTGTTTTTGTTTTAATTTAGTGTTAATACTTCATTAAAGTAGTTTAGTTCATTCTAAACTCATAAATCTCGTTATCCTCTTCCTCTCCTTTTTCGGGGGAGGAAGGCAGATCTGTTAGTCTGGTTTTGGTAATTTTGGCTGAAACCACAATAGTTTTTAATGGCACCCAACATGGGGCACGACTGTGGTACAAGTAGAGAGAGCTCTGCTAGATTGTCTGAATAGTTTGAATTCCTGCTTGTTTAGAGATTAAAACAGAGAGATGACGTCATGTCGTTCCTACACAATATTTTATATGGTATTTTTAGAGAGCTTGGTATGAAGTTAATGGATGCAGTGGTGTCTACCTGGTTGAGTACATCGTTTTTTTGTTTTCAGATGGGTTTATTTTTGGTTTGTATTTGGTCCAGGCATGCTTTGCTGGTGTGGACCAGCTTTCAGTTGTATAATATGAGAAACTGGATTACTAGGATACCTGTACATCTCGGGAGTCATATGGGATTCTGCTGCTGGTTACACTTTTGATTTTACCTGGGGAAAGTTCACTTTGCCCCTTCATGATTATCTCAGAGTGACACCAATGGAAATAGGGGATAAAACCCCTTTGTGCTGTGCAGGGAATGACTGTGATGACTGTCTCTGTCACATGGTCACCACTTTCGTGTTGATGTTACTGAATGTGCTGAGGGGATACTTATTGGATATGGGGAGAATCAGAGTGACAATTATGTACCATGCAATAGTGCTACTTGGACAGGGGTGGAATCACAGGTAGCAGAAGTTCAGACAACGGCCCCAGCAAAAGCCTCAGTAGAGACACAAACGGAACCAACACTGGATCCAGATCCAGCCATGCCAGCGGCACTGACTGTCCCTGCACGGGCTCCGGCTCCGGTTCTGGTCCCAGCACTGATTCCAGCTCAGGCTTCGGCTCCAGCCAAGCCAGCAGCACAGGCTGTACCTCCCCAGCCACGAGCACAAGCCAAGGCTCCGGCCCCGGTGAAAGCCATGCCGCTGTCTATACCGACACCGGTCCCAGCGGCATTGGTTGCTCCCCCACCAGTTCTGACACCGCCCAGGCCCACACCTCCACCAGCATGGGTGAAAGCCACAACGCCGGCTCCGGCTGAGGGTCAGGATCCGGTCCTGGTGCAAACCGTGCCCCAGCCCCTGTTGGCACCAGTCACTCCGCCTGCACCCCCCACACCTCTGGCACCGGCTGCTCCAACTGTCACTGCTCCAGCTCCCAGAATGAACACCGCTGCTACTCAAACACCAGCAGAACCAGTATAAGTTGCCCCAGTGACCAGAAGGAAAAAGCTCAGCCCTCTGTCTCTTATGACAAAGACCAAATAAAGCCAGATAGCAGGGGAGAGAACTTTTCCGATAAAGATGCAGGAGAGGGTCCTTCTGGAGTCAATACGGGAAAAGCTCCTGTACCAGTAAAGGAAGAGGACTCAGATACAGAAATAATTACTAAATCCTTCTCTATGAAGGATTTGCAAAACATAAGAAAGGATTTTAGCTGTAATGATGGTGAGACACTTGTCTCCTGGTTGCTCCGATGCTGAGATAATGGAGCTGGCTGCATGGAATTAGATGGTGCAGAAGCTGGTCAGTTAGGAAACCTGTCTAAAGAGGGTAGTATAGATAAAGTTCTTGGGAAAAAGTCACAGACTCAGTCTCTGGAGACGACTCATATCAGCTGTCAAGAACAGATACCCTTATAAGGATGCTATTGAATGCAACCCAAGTAAATGGACCAACATAGGGAAAGGTATTAAGTATCTGAAAGAAATGGCACTGAAAGAGGTGATTGATGGTTACTGGAATAAAACTGTAAATCCTGATGAGATGCCATGCAGACAACCTATGTTGTGGAAATTTCCACGGAGTGCACCACCAATGTATTCCCAGATGTTGTCAATACTAACCTGGGCAGGAGGTGATGATGATGATTCACTAACTGTAAATTAAGTGGCTAGCAAAATGTGACAGTATGAAGATAATCTCTCTCGTTACTTATCTGTGGCAGCTGTAGAAATACTGATTGATAAAACTGAGAGAATGATTGAGAAAAATGAGAAACTGTTTGATAAACTGTCTAGGATGGAGAAAAGATCCTGTTCTTCCCCTCCATGGACCAATGTTGCAGCCATCAGGAGAAGATGTCCTCCTATGGGACCAACTCAGAAGAGAGAGAACACACTGCAAAGCATCCTGCGTTTTTGCCTCTGTGACTATGGACAAGGCATGAGTAGGTGGGATAAGAAACCTACCTCAGCCCTGCAAGCATGAGTGAGTTGCAAGGTAATGCTGATAGAAGACAGAATTCTTTCAGGAGGACTGCTGCTCTAGTCCATAGGGGGTGGTTTTCCTGTCCAGGCAGAAATGCATCTGCCAATTACAGATGATAGAGGTGCCCTGCCTCCAGCCAGGAGGAGGAAGGATAACCAAGTTTACTGGACTATGTGGATTCGATGACCTGGCACATTAGAGCCACAAAAGCATAGAGCCCTGGTGGACACAAGAGCACAGTGTACCCTATTGCCGTCAAATCATAGAGGGACAGAATCTGTTCCTATTTCTGAAGTGACAGGCAGGTTTCAAGAACTGACTATACTGGAGAATGAAGTGAACCTAACTGGTACTGAAGTACAGCTCCTCCTGGCACCTTGATTACCAGTGTTGGGCTGGATGTTCAAAAGTAAAGTTCCTTCTACTTATCATGCCACCGATGCTACATGGAGTAAAGCAGGTTGCCTTAATCACACAGCAAGCTCAAATAGGAAACCCAAATTGTCCAGGAATTGTAGAAGTGATCACAAACTGGCCCAAAGGCAGAGACTTCACAATGCCACTAGACACGGTGGTAACATGTGCTGATGAGGCCCTGCCATATAATGAACTCTCAGATAATGAGAAACAGTATGTTTTGTTCACTGATAGATCTTGTTGTACTTTAGGGAAACATTGAAATTTAGTGTTAACAATTTATTAAAGTAGTTTAGTTCATTCTAAACTCATAAATCTCTTTATCCTCTTCCTCTCCCTTCTATTTCAGGGGAGGAAGGACCATCTGTCAGTCTGGTTTGGGTAATTTTGACTGAAACCGTGACATCAGCCATCTCTGGGCATTCACGCTGCTCTCTCACCTAAAATGTACCTCTTCACCTATCCAGTCTCTCTTTCCTGAAGAGCCTGTATCTATCTATTGCAGCACCCAAGTCATGTGAGCTATCCCACCATATCGCCATGATCCCAATGAGATCATACTCTGTAACTGCCCACAGACTTCAAATTACTCCTGCATGTTCTCCATGCTGCATATATAAATGTACAGACCCGTCATGCTGATTTTCCAAGAAAAGTATGAGATCTTTCCCCATAATGCTGATAGGCACTTAATTATGTGCATGCATTTGAGGTAACCCCACTTCATTCCTTTCTTGGTGATTACTGGATCATTTATGTTCATATCACCCCACACTCTTTCCTTGCCTTCATGGTCCACCACTTCACTTGATAGTTCCTCATTGCCCCCTTCTCTCATTGTTCCTACTTCAAAGCTCGATTTAACAGCTTGGCAAAGATAGCTTTGTGCCATTTAGTAAGGTGGATCATTTCCCATCCAACCGTTCCTTGATTTTCAAAGGGTATCACAGTTATATTAGGGCCATCATCCATCAATACTTTTTTTTTTTTCTTTTTTTTTTAATTAGCGGAACTATAATAGACTTCAGTAGTATTACTATGAATGTCATAAATCAAATAGGCTTATCTGCTGTTTTAGCAGCAGTTACCCAACAGGTTTCTGAAAGAAGAACTCTAATTGGAAACTACATTACTATTTGTTAGTAAAAACAATAATCAAAACGAATATAATGAAAAGATGTGATATAGCTTTTGGTATCTCCTCTTTCAAATATATAATTTAAAATTATGAAGCTTTAAACAGAGGGAAGAGTTGCATGCTAAAGGAGGCAGGGGAGGAGAAAAGAGTCGTGGGAATAGGCAACAGATATAGTTACAGCTTTTCTCCTTTTTTTGATATTGAAGCTGAAATTAGACTTACCATGCCAAGAGACCATTTTTTAGTGTCATGCAAATGTTAATCTAAACTTGGGCATAGATGGTAGCTGTGAGTACAAATAATTTTCTTAAGAGAGAAAATGATTGAGTTTAGGTAAGTTGTGACACCAGTATCCTCCCTGAAAAAGAGCAAATCTGAAGCTTAAAGTTTGAACCTTAAGGTTATGATATATCATGTAGTCAAATTCAGTAAGATTATCACCTTACTTTCAAATGCGCTGAAATGAGTAGCTCTTACTGAAGAAAATGGTAAGGCAAAGTATTTTTGTCTTCTTATTGTTAGAATAACTACTCATTTGTAGCATAACACAATTTCCAAATACTGAGTTTGGCTACCAACCAATGTCATGGTGTTAAACAACATAGACCAATCTCCCTTTATTTATTTTAACTGTAACATTGCATGCACTAAAGTAATTGCTAAAAATAATTACCAGTTAGATTAAATTTATATCTTTGTTTGTTTGTTTTAAACTTCAGACTTACATTTATCCTATTAAGAGACCATTTTCCCTATCAGATATCAACATATACATAATTTTATTCATACTTCTGAAGTGTGATGTTCAAAATAGACACCAAAAAAAAAAGGGCAAAGAATGCTTTTATATAATAGTAGGTAGCTAACTGCATAGAGTTTGTACATAGTTGTTAAAGGGAAAAGTGGTCAAAGGCTCTTTCAGAATTAAAGGAAAAAAAAAAGATTTCTCTGAGTAAAAAGGAAAATTTAACAATAATTATCTGTGGTTTGCTTCTTTCCTTTCGTTCTTCTTTATTCACTCCAGACCTGTGCCAAAACACTTCTGGGAAAAAAATAATTATAGCCATACAAAATGGAATTATTTTCCACTTTTTCTGGAATAGAAAATACTTTTGCAATTTTTATGCTGGACTTCAAACAGTCAATTCAGGATTTTTTAATCTATTTCATTCTTAAACGTATTACCAAAAATGGCAAAACAAATTACTTATCATTATATTATGGAGTTGGAATGTGAAGTTTTTATCATTAATAATCCTGAAGCTACTTGTGAAACACGCCAAAAAGCAAAAAGCAGGTTTTTTAAATGTATAAAATGTTCTTATTTCCATTGTATTTCATTTCTGGGCTTTTAGAATTGCTATACTAAAAGTTTCAAGCAATCAAATATGTCATTCATTCACATTTACTGTGTAACGTGTTGGAATTATTCATATAATCAGATAAAACCTACAGAAAGTACTCTCCTAATGTTGACTTTATTTTAATAAGTAAAATCATTAAGTGAGAAAACATAAATAAGTTACTTCCAAAAATTATTTTGTCAGATTAATGCTATTGAATCAGTACTAATGTCTATTTTATTAACCATTTATCATCTGATAGTAGCAGCAGTTGTTTCTTAAAATGCCCAATGGCTGAATTATCATATTACTATACAAATGTACATGAGTATAATACTGATATATTTAGCAAGTCATAAAAATGGACTGCCAGCAAGCAAAATGTTTTTCAATCAATTTATTTCCATGATTATCTGTTAAAATTTGCATTATACATAGTTATAAATACTCATAATTGTGTTCTCATTTTTTGTTTAAGCAAATAGAAGATTTTTACCATCAAAAAAAGGTATCATGACCCACTAATGGAAATATTGTGATGTTTATTGAGAGATGCCAATCAGGCGTGCAAAAGCAATCTCTTTTCTTGAATATGCATGAAAGTAATCAGAGTTTGGCATGAGAATCAGAAATTAACAAATGGAGAAGTGCTAATCATCACAATAGTAGTTCTGTATCAGCCACAGAGATGTTGAGAAAGTAAAAAATTCTGTAAGACTTTATTTTTAAGTGAAACAATATGTGTTTCTTTTGGGTGTGTTCACAAAGATATGCGCACATGCAACACATCCTAAAAATCAACATATATCTGAGTAAGTGCAGTCCTGTGGGAATGAATAAATCAGGAAAGCTGTAAATGCAGTTCTCTTTCTGAAAACTCAGTGAAAATTCCACCCACTATTCCAATGTTGACTTGAGATGTGATAGCATTTAGATTGTCATGTGTTGATTTTATTTTCTGATAGGCTATTATTTTATCCCCAGATGTTTTGATATAACTCACTAACATCGAAATCATCTTTTCATTTGGGGGTAGCAATCTTTATGAGTAATTAGTGTCCCAATACAAAGTCTCCAGAGTAGCCAAAGGCTATTCTTCCATACTGCATGAACCAGTTTGCTGACCAGTAACTAGGGAATCTGTTGGGGATCTTTCCACCTGCCTAGGACAAAACCTGTAAGATGAGACAGTGTGCTTAAAGAGTTTACAGAAACACAAATAAGTAGCAGTTTACCAGACTATGAATTATTCTAAACAATGAAATCTGTAGGTCAATAGGGTTGATTTTTTTAAATAAATATGATAGACAATTTTAGAACAAGAAGTATTTCTATATACATACACACAGACACACATATATATCTGTATATACCAGCGACACTCCTCTCAGGAGTGAGATGTCTACACAATCAAAAGAGCCATCCTCAGGAAAGCACTGTTTTTCCTATAGAAACTGTTAGAGGCAATCTGGGACACAGCAGGATTACAAAACATGAAAAACAACTGAATGCTTGCAGAAGGAGCTAAAGAAGGCCTTGACGTGCCAGTCAGAAAACACTGAGTATGACAGACCTGAGTATGAAAAGATTTACTTTGAGATATGCATATGACATAGTTTGTTTGATTGTTTGTTTGTATGCTTTAGACTAGTTTGACTGTCAGCCCAAAAAGTTTTTCAGACAGATTAAATATAGGGAAATTGTTCCAAAACATTCCAGAGAAATACTGCTGGAAAAAGTTGTAACCAAAGGCAGATATCTTCATAGATTACTATTATGTAGATCTATATAAGATGGCATATAACTGTATGCTGGAAAAGTCAACAGCTAAAGAGAACTTCTGAAGACACAAAGAAAGTTTTATTCTGGCCTAGCACATAAAATGTGTTGTTCAAGTTCTCAAAGTTCTCTTTTTTAATTGTTATATTCAAAGGAGAGCAAGGTAAACCCTCCATTACCTTCAAGGACTCTTTTGAGAGTAGAATGTTAGTCACTGGTAGAGTGAGCTCTGCAGCTCTTCTCTGCCTTCCTGAACATCTAGGTGTCTGTGCTCATGCTCAGCTGTGTAACTTTGGGTCAGATCTGTATGTGAGCCTGGAGAACCTCCATTCCTTGACAGTGACAAAGGCACTGCCTGGACTCAACTGGACACACATTTTGTGTCAACCCAACACAGAAGGGGTGGAGATCAGTAACTATGAACAGTGTAGCAGGAAGTTTTAATTATTTTTTAGAAAGTGGTAGGGATTTTTAATATACTTGAGCAATTTCTGCCATAGCTTTGAATATGTCAGTCTCACATTTTCCTCCAAACTTGTATAAAGCACAATGTTTTTATCTTGAGTCATCTCTGCTGCATCTTAAAAATAATAATAAAGAGATATTACTTTTCTCAACATAATATATGATGTTACATTAAGACTAATGCTTTTAAGATTAAATTTTGAAAAAATCCAAGAAAATACTTAAGCATGAATAACAGGTGACAAAATCTTAAGAGAAAAAACAGCTCAATACCTCTTTGTATTCTGCTGATCTTATTCATTCAGACTGAAAAAACATGATGACTGAAATGTATCAAGGAGGAAATTAATTCAGGTGCGAATTTTCAATAGCTTTTTAGTGTTTACAAGATTTATTTTTTTGCAAAAGTGACATACAAATTTAGGTCTCATAAATACTTAAATTGAAGTTATGTTCCAAGATGATTCTTCTCCAATAGTATTCTGATGATTTTTGTACTGGAATAATGGGGATATGCAACAGTCTGCATATTGAATGAGTTTCATCTCTTCTTAACCATACTGGCTGAATATACTTCTATCTCAGTTTTCTTTTAGAATAACCAAATAATAACTTGATAATGCCTGATGAGGGCACCATTAATCCTGTCTGAAGGTCACGCCCATTGGACTCCCATAGAGTTCACATGGGATGGAGACAAGAATAAGGTAATTATTCCAAAGCTTAGTTAAGAAGATTTTTTTGTTGGATTTTGTTTTTTTTTTTTTCTCCTAGTAGATATCTAGATTAATTAGGGCAATATCAATTTTTTACTTTTGGTCCATATGTAACAGCATTGTGTTCTGGTGGTTGGTGTCCATTTCTTGCACTGGTAGGGACATTGTTATAATTAATTAATAATTAATTAATAAAAATTAAAATAAAATTACGATTAATTAATTAGATTCAAGGTTTCCTTGGACTTCCATGGTGTATTTCCATGTTCAATTAGTTCCAGAAATGATGTATTAACCAACCAAAATCAGTATCAGAAAATTTAAGCCTCCTTCATTAAATTCATTGTTATTTGAGGACAACTTGGGTATTCTATATTGATTAGTTTATGTGAACTTTATGCTGCATATGGAGCTGATTTGGTAAATGAAAATATGTCAGATTAGTTTCATAGGTTTACCATTAACAAGTAATTGTGGCACTTGTCTACTGAAGAATTTAGAAGTCACCATGAACATATGATTGGTTACACATGACACTGAGACTTCTTTTTTTTATTTTGATGGTGGAAGTCAGAGATATCCAAGTTTCTGCATGACTTCAGATATAAGAGGTACAGTGGCCACTATATTTACCATGTCACTTCTGTCAGTCAGTTCAGTATATCTATAGCTGCTGAAGCACTGATTTTCAACCGTGGTTGCATTCAGTGACAGAAAATTATATAGGGGCATAAATATTCTTCTCATATATTTATTAGACTTCTTGCAATATGTGTGTCCCATATTTAACTCCTTTATGCTTGAAAAACATCTTTGGATTCACTGCAGCTTTTCAAAGAATAATGGTATAACGGTGAGTTAACAACTTCCATGCAGTGTTTTACCAACATATAGATATAACATTTAAAATCTCTTCTGTTTTGAGAAAGCCAAATTTTTGGCATTTTATTTCCCATTCTATAGCAAAAGGTACTTAATGCAACAGCTATGTCTGTCTTCTAGGGTGTTTAATTTATTATTTCTAATTAAGCCACAATAAAGAAAGAAGTGGGAGTTCTAATTATTCATTTTGACTAATTTCTAATAAATTCTCTTCAGTTATGTTACCCTCATTATAATGTCCATGCAATGTTCTCAATATTGTGCTAAATATAGATATGTCATGTTCACCTTTATTTAATAACATCTCTGTTGAGTGCAACTGATTCTGGGTTCCCAAAGATGTTATACTCAGTATGGAATATAATGTTAATAAAATTAATCTTCTGTGTAATGTTAAGAACCATTTGTCTCTATTGTTTACCAGTGCAGTCACAGAGTTGCTTCTGACACTGCTGAACAATGAAGTACTAATATTATCTATTTAAATTCTTCTAAAGAAAAAGATTGTATTAATTTATAGACATGCTAGTGCTCTGTCTCTTGTTGCATGATAAAGGATAGGAGAAAAACTCTTATTTTATTATGCTAATAGTATTTCTGAAAAATAAATAGTACAGACATCATTTAAACTTTATGTCATTGTTAAATGCATTGTTAAGTGAAATAATTTTCTTAATAACCGTGGCATAAGTATTGGTCCAATGTTCCACATGATGTTTAAAACACTTAAAGCTTGATTTGTTTCAATTTCAGTCACAAGGTATCTGTTAAAAAAATCATAAACATTGATATCCCAGCACAGAAAAGAAATCAAACACTTTCTTTAATCTATTTACGTACAAAATGGATATGTAATTCATAAGTAATTCAAAATAATCAAAAAGATGCCAAATTTAAGCACATGCTTAAATAATAAATAGACTTGCTACATCTATTCTAAATAAGCACACTTTATCGTATCAAAGACTGAAATAACGTATGTAAATGAAGAAATCTCTTATTCCTTTTAATGGCAGTAAAAAAGGAACTTTTAAAATCAGATAAACATTAATTAATATTGATGCTGACACTGTTAGTTGTTTTGTTTCAGTGGCTAGTTACACTCAATGAGCAAGGGGACAGGTTTGAATTAGACACATTTCCAATAGGCCGTAAGAAATAATTTTAGTAGTTGAAAAATATTTCAAAGATGTAATTTAGGTCAAATTTTCCTTAGATAAACAGCATTTCAATTTAATTGTTTCTTTTCATGATTTCAAAGGTTTTGTTCAATATGAATGGCAAAATGTCATACAGATAAAACATAGCTAGAATATTTCAAGTTTATTTCAACTGATCATATTTCTAGTCTCTAGGTGGGAGGCATGGCCCTTTTTTATGGTTGTATACCATCAAAAGGTATACTAACAAAGTTGTCAAACTTTGCTGTAACAATTTGTTTCTACAGTCTTGCTTTGAAAGTTTTATCTTACTGAATAAATAAATTTCCCTTCTTATGTAATGAGATTTCTGGCACAGACTGTTCAGAAGGAAGGCTACAGTCACACTCTCTTCCCTTGTCTGTTGTAGTCCTGTATATATAATCTTTATTTTATTTAGTAGAAGTCTGTGGACTCTGTGTTGATCTGATTATGCAGGATCTCAAGATTTTCTCCACTCGCATTGAATTAATTTTTTTTTCATTGTAGCAATTGTCTAGCAATGAAATGACTATGACTCTCAGCATAAGCATTATGAATGCCATCTAGGGGTTCACTTTAATGAACAATAACACTTGATGTCTTCTAAAGCTGAGGGAAGCTACTGTGCAGCTCTCATTGTCGCTAATGGAAAAGAAGTAGGCTGAGTTAAGAATATAACAGTTATCCAAGTGGGCCCAGGACTGAAGAGGAAGGCACTCTTACCACCATGACCACCCCATTCCTCTTGGCAAAGATACCATGATGCTGACTTGTTGCACTTCTCTACTCACTTCTTCCCGTGTATGCCTGAAGTTTTAGCCTCAGGACCCAGAAAAGCACTAGAGGGATGAGCATAACATCAGAGTACAGGTCCAGATGTTCGCAGATTTTCATGTCTAACAATTATAACTGTGTAACTAGTGAGGTCTCTCTGTATTGAGTTGTGCTAAGGGTATTTTTAGTACTACACCGGACAAACAATAAGTATTGGTATTTTATTAGACTGTTCAAACATTAACTGAACTAACACTCATTTCTTAGCTCCTAATATAATTTCCCTTTTGCCTATCGTGGAATTTTGACAATACCAGCTTGATTAGCAAAGTCAGAAACATTTGGACACATACCTGTAATTTGATGGGCACGGTGATTCTGCAGAGAGTGTAGGGGTGGAGTGGTACTGGCCTGTTTCACACAGCATCAGAAATTAGCAAACTTTCATACTTTATTGGAATACCAAAAAGTTACTGTCACATACCTAACAATAATCACTGCTGACAGCAGGACATATTTTTAGAAAAAAATGATGTAAATAGGCCCACTGAGAATAACAACAGGAGCCTATTGATTGAGTTTATTAGAAAATAAATAGAAAATTGAAAAGCATTCTGAGCAGTAAAGTTTGCCTGTTGGTGTATATAACACTGTATAATTTGACACCATTTTGTGATCAATAATGACACTGAGGACCACTATTCATCTTTATCTCTCCTGAATTTTTTCAAGGCTGAATATCAGCTGATAATTCTTCAACTCCCTTGCTCAATTCCTAAAACCATGAGGTTTCACAAAAAATAAAGGAAATTCAGATCACAGATTAAGATCTTAGTCATATTAAATAAATCCTTTTCCAAGCAATAGTTTATGTGGTTTAGCAATTCAATTCCTATCATCACAAGTGAAAATCTCTGAAGGATTTAAATAAACTATTAAATAAGCAACTCCTCAAAATATCTAAAATCATACTCTATAAAAGAATAGGGAATTGTGGACAATTCATAGAATCATAGAGTGGGCCATGCAGAAGGGACCTCTACAGTCATCTAGTCCGACCTCCACGCAGTCAGCAGGGACACCCTCAAATAGACCAGGTTGCCCAGGGCCCCATCGAGCCTCACCTTGAATATCTCCAGGGAAGGGAACCACAACATGTTCCAGTGGTCCACCACAGTCATGGTAAAGAACCAATTCCTAATATCCAATCTAAATCTGCTCTTCTCAATTTTGAAGCCATTGCCCCTCATCCTTTCACTGCAGGCCTTTGTAAACAGACTCTCCCCATCCTTCCAGTAGGCGCCCTTCAGGTACTGGAAGGCTGCTATTAGGTGTCCCGAGAGACTCCTCTTCTCCAGGCTGAACAACCGCAGCTCCCTCAGCCTGTCCTCATAGCAAAGGTGCTCCAACCCCCTGATCATTTTTCTGGACCTCCTCTGGACCTGCCCCATTAGGTCCAAATCCTTCCTCTACTGAAGGCTCCAGACCTGCACACAGTACTCCAGGTGAGGTCTTACCAGAGCAAAGTGGCAGAATCACCTCTCTGGATCTGCTAGCGACGCACCTTTTGATGCAACCCAGGATGTGATTGGCCTTCTGGGCTGCAAGTGCAGACTGCCTGCTCATGTCCAGCTTCTCCTCTATCAGCACCCCCAAGTCCCTTTCGTCAGGGCTGCTTTCTAGTACCTTATCCCCTAGTATGTATTGATAATGAAGCCCAGGTGCAGAACCCTGCACTTTCTCTTTGTTGAACCTGATGACATTCACCTGGGCCCACCTCTCCAGCCTGTTCAGGTCCCTCTGGATGCCATTCCATCCCTCTGGACAACCCTACACAGCTTGGTGTCATGCAAACTTGCTGATGGTGGACTCAATCCGTCTATTTCATTGATAAAAATGTTAAACGGTACTGGTCCCAGCACAGACACTTGAGGGACACCATTTGTCACTGCTCTCCATCTGGACCTCAAGCCATTGAGTACTTCCCTCTGGCTGCAATCACCCATCCAGTTCCTTATCCACTGAACAGTCCACCCATCAAATCTGTATCCCTCCAATTTGGCGAGCAGGATGTTGTGGGGGACTGTGTCAAAAGCCTCACAGAGGTCCAGATAGATCACATGCGCAGGTGAAATTCATAGGGAGAAACATTGGAAATACACACAAATTCACTCATTAAAAATTATCCAAGTTTCTATAAAGAACCTGCCTTTATTGTTTAGATGTCATCAACTATCTCTACTCTCTAAAGCTAATTTCTGAGTGATATAATTTCTAAACACAGACAGTATCTCAGAATCATGTTGACAGACAGCCAACATACTCCTCAGATATTCTTGTAGCCTGTTTCTAGTAAATGCTGTAGGCGTTGAATTCTCAACAGTTGAAGTGTGTACAACAAACCCCTAGGGAAATTCTGCAAAACAATGGATTATAGTATTCCAGCCCGTATGTGGTGGGACATAAATGAAGAGCCATAGATCCTGCTGAAACAGCAAAGTCCTTAACCTTGCTAAATTCCTGACATGTAAATATGAAGATTTAACAATGTGCCCCTCAGAACAAGTTTCAGGGTCAAATATAACACCAAAATTATTCAGTGAGGAGGCAATTTTATATTCCCAACAAATGGCACCATAAATGAGACACTGCCGTTTAGCAGGCAATGGGCCAAATAAAATCAATTCTGGTTTAAGCACCAAATGTTAGTAGACACTCAACACTTAACATCTAATAATTATCCTTCCAGACTAGAGACAGATTTATCTAAGTCATCATGAATTGTTTGATGTACCTATTATAGTTGGATGTCATCAGCATAAAGATAGTAATTAAGATCCTGCTTATAGAATAAATGACCCTACTGGGAGAACATACTGTGCATGTTAAATAGGATAATCATGCTTTAAAGGTCTATAGTGTGATTTCCAGACTTCAGACATCAGTAAAGCACCTCAGCACTTGTAAAACACAATTTTAGGAAACAAAAAAAAAAACAAAAAAACAAACAAAAAAAACCAACAACAACAAAAAAAATACCAAACCCTAAACAAAACAAACCACAATTTCATTTTGTTGCATCTTATCAAAAGAATTAATTTGGAAAGTATTATTGCCATTCAATCTTATTGTGGTTCTAAAAGCACCTGTGGTGTCAGGGAGTTGATTTTGTTTGGGTTTTTTTACCTTAATATCTGCCAAAATGGGATAGTTCTGTGCAAAAGAAACAGTGAAATCCTATTCCCTATTCAAGTTGAATTAGTCAAAATTCCTTATGGTAGCATGGAGACAGAGAGGATTTTGAAAAGGAATATGCAATATTAGGATTTATAGACTGCTTAACTGCTTATTTATAAATCTGCTTGGTAATTATCTGCTATATGAAAAGGGAGATTAAACAGAGCTCTCTCACAAAAAACAAAACCAAAACAAAACCAAACAAACCAGCCTGTTTAGAACTTCAAATTTATCTTTCATTGACCTGTTGAAATGTGTCTGTAGACATTTGTGTACACTGTTTTTGATTATTTCATGTGTACAAATTATTGAGTGTTTGTTCCTGTATTGCTAACCTTTAAAATTAGAAGGAAAAAAAAAAAAAGAAAAAGAGTAATAGATTAATTTGTTCTACCCCTTTTTTTATGTTACAGGCATATTTTTTGTTTTCCTGAAATTTGCATTCTTTTAATTAATTACAATGGGAGCTGTGTGCAGAGGAGAGGAGATTTGGGGAAAGACACAAGCAAGAAAGGCAAAAGACTGAATTTGAAATACGGTATTAAACTTCTTAGAAGTTCTGTCTTCTTTTCTGTAAGAAATATAACTGCATTTAATGTACTCATCACTCAGTCTAACCTTAATATACTCACATGAAAACCTTTATTTAGTCTGATGGGTTTTTAGGTTTATAAAAAACAAAACAAAACAAAACAAAAACAACAAAACACCAAAACCAAACAAAACCAAAAAAATGCATAAGCTTTCATTGCAACCAAGCAGAAATATTTTTCATTTCATGTTTTTTAATACATGTTGTCTATATATTAATCTGATTGAAGAACAGTATAAAACTGTAGCTTTCTTTACACAGTATACATTATTAATCAGGTTTCTCACAAGGTTGTTTGTTGGTTTTTTTTGCTGATCCTTTATTTATTTTAATCAGAAATATGGTAGTTCTTTAAAATTATGTTATATATACCAAAAGTTAAAAAAAAAAAAAAAAAAAGAGAGAGAAGAGAGAGAGAAAATAAACAAGATAGAATATAGTCTTAACTCAAAATTAAAATAACTGAGATGAAAGCAGGATGACACCTTTAGCTGTCCAAACTTCACAGCAATAATACTCTAAAGACTTATTTTTCTTTCCACAGAGAATAAGATTAATATCTTTTTCTTTCTTTCTTTCTTTCTTTCTTTCTTTCTTTCTTTCTTTCTTTCTTTCTTTCTTTCTTTCTTTCTTTCTTTCTTTCTTTCTTTCTTTCTTTCTTTCTTTCTTTCTTTCTTTCTTTCTTTCTTTCTTTCTTTTTTCTTTCTTTCATTCCNTTCTTTCTTTCTTTCTTTCTTTCTCTCTTTCTTTCTTTCTCTCTTTCTTTCTTTCTCTCTTTCTTTCTCTCTTTCTTTCTTTTCTTCCTTCCTTCCTTCCTTCCTTCCTTCCTTCCTTTGGTTGGTTTGGTTGGTTTGGTTGGTTTGGTTGGATTTTTTTCCTTTTTTTTTCCTCTAAGTCTAATGAGATTCAAGATATCAACGTTATTTCTTTGCCAGATCTCAGTAAGAAAATTAGACAAATTCAAAGTGTTTGATATGACACAACGAGGAAGTCCATTACTATGGTTTTCCAAAATAGTAGTAAAAGTACAGTAACCTTTGTATAAATTTGTTGCAAATTCTTTTATTTTTTCTAATGGCTCAAAAAAAAATTCTGGTGAGAATTTGGGAATTTCTCTAAGAGAAGAATTTACCTGAATTTACCAATTGTAGTCAATTTTAGTAATGTAATTCTCAATCATTAAAAATGCAAGCAGGATAAGACAGAGAAGAATGGAGTTTACATTTTCTTCATAAAATGAAATTAAAGTTAATATGTTAACACTAGAGATATCTGTTGAGGATGTCCAGTTTTGACAAGAGATTTTACACAAACTAACTTCATTAAATTCTTAAGAATGGAACAGTGGCTCTGTTTAGAGAAATACCATTTTCCCAACATCCAATAAAATAAGTACCTCATTGTTAACAAATTTTTAATAATTGTTAAATATTTTCATGTAAGCTTGAGAAATGGCAACATAAACTATACATGCATGAAACAAATTGAGTTAGATTTAACACCATGAATATATGACACTTACTCATAACCCTCCAGAAAGCTAACTTAAAACTCAGAGGACACAGGATAGGTACAGTTTTACTTCATCATTATTCTCTTACGCTTCACAAGGGCAAAAGAGGATTTATGAACAGAATCATGTAAGGAAATACCTTAAATGAGTACAATTTAAGAAATATAATTTAAATATAAATAAATGTGTGACCTGACCTAGGTGTTCCTGCTCTGGCAAGGGGATTGGACTAGGTGATCTCTCAGTGTCCCTTCCAGTCCCTGATATTCTGTGATTCTGTGATAAACACGTACAATATTAGTAATATTGCGTTTGATGGTAACAGCAAGATTTTCAAATTCTTCAACATTGTAGGAGACAGTACAAATTTTATAAAAAATCTAGTCCAGTACTGTTTTTTTTTCAGACAAAGGATTACAAGGATCAGTATGATTCTGTAATTCTGTGAAAAATCTGCCTGATACTGGTTATAAACATCTTATGGATTGTATGTAACAGTAAGTTTTAACCATAGATTCTACCACCAGTGCTGTTGATGACCCAGCTGAGAAAATGATCTCCAAGCTCATGGATCATTCAATACTCATGTGTTGCAAAACATTCATGTGGCTGGTGCCACCCATTAGTTACAGTGACATGACAAAAGTCCAAGGTATTTGTCAGGTATAACTACAGAATTACACTATTTCCATGTTTCAGTATGTGAACACGGTTATATATTGAAGTCCAAGGAAAGTAACATTATAAATGCTATGATAAGTTCATTTTTCAGAACAACAAAAAATTACACACCAGCCCCTTCATTACAGTTTCTACAAGATTAACTTTGTTCTGAAATACATATATTACCTACAGTTCATTCCCTTCTGACTTTGCAAAATAATATTTAATTTTTTTTAATATTTGGAGAAAATAAAGTATTTTTTATGTTATTGATGTATTTATTAAGCTATTACAGCTTGGGGTAAAAATAAGATAAGGAAAATAATTCTAAATTGAGAATTAGTTTTACTGTCTAGTAATATTTATACAAGTCTTAATGTTTTTAAATGCATAACCTTAAGAGAAAAATTTTATCAGAATTTATGCATCACTCTGTTTTCATTTTATTCCAGTTTAGAGAACTTTTAAACAGGAATAAAGTTACATTTCTTCCACATGAAAATAATAGTATGGCCAGAATTGCTTTAGTGTGTTTATTCTTTACACTACCAGGAACTGCCACGTTCTACATATGAACACAGCTTTTGATTGGCCAATTCAAACATAAATACCCCTAATAACAGATCAAAATGGCAATTAACTCATTAATAGTATGTACTAAAGAGAGAAAGAAATATTTACCTTATTACTTATTACTTCATTCTTGTCAGTGTTTCATCAATTTTATAAAACTTTTAAGATAACAATCTGTGTTCAGTTCCAGGCTATCTTGGCATTGTAGCAAGTTGACAGATAAATCAGTATCATTGATAATCTACTTTCTAGTGTAATTAAGTACCCAGGGGACCTCAAAATATCTGAGGAAAAATTACGGGCTTTTTTTATATTGTGAACTGATTTAACTGTGTCATTACTGCATAGCAGAACTATGTTCTTAGAAAAGCTACGAGTCATAAAATTTATAATTTTTACTCCAGTAATCAAGTGTTTATAATAATGAGAGCATTACCAGAGCTTCAAGACAGGACAAAGAAATGAGGCCTTCAATTTTCTTTTATTTCATGATTATTTTATTTATTTATTTATTTTCTTAAAAGAAAAACCAACACATTTAACGCAGTCCCCACCGTGGACAATATGGTGATGAGGGTAAAACCCATATGTTATAGGTTAGCTGAGTGGCATTACAGTTGCACATCTATTTCCATTAAAACAAGATCATCTTCTTGTGCAGTTATCTTTGTCCTTTAAACATTTCTAAATCACTGTGGACACAAAAAAGTTAAGTCCCTCAAATATCCTATCCCTACTTGCTATCCCTACTTGCCATTGGTACCTGAACACAAAAAAAAAAAGCACCTCCTTATCCTAAATCTTTCTCCCTTAAATAAACATTTAATCCAAGCCTCTCAGAAATACATTGGGACTACTCTTATTTGAATAACATGGTCAGAGGAGGTCCACTTACTGTACCAATCTATTGTAAGTAAACATTTAGACTTCATACTCAGGAGTGGTAGATCCAGGTTAAATTTTTCAATTCCTGAAGAATTTCAAGCATTTGAGTGCCACAGGGCTTCAATAACCATTAAACTGCAGCTGATTTCATTGCAGTATGAGAAGTACACTAATCCCCTCTTGTTCTGAGGAAGTGATTAAATTTTACCTTAAAAATAGATTAACAAATGTGAAAATACAAATCGGGTGGGATGCGGGTAGGAGTAGGGCATGTGTCTAAACAAAACCACAAAAGATACCAGGAGTGAATGAAAGTAACATTTGTTTTGGAAGACTGAGTCCTAAGATTTAGTTTTGCTTTAAATGCTTTGTATATGGGATAACAGTTGTCATCTAGTTCAATAATAGCATGTGTCTACACCACAGCAAACACAATTTTATACACAACTCTAGCTCTACATCTCTACAAGTTCTAGCAAGCATGTCTGATTAAGTTTTTGAAGATTTTGACCTTTGTGTCCTTGGAGTTCACATTTATGTCACAAGTATATATATATATGTGAAATATAAATTTTGGATTCAGAGGGTTTTACTGCGCTCAAAAGTCTCCTCAGGTGCTAAGTTATTTTGTAGATATTTGGAATAATTTTTTTAATTCTCCACTGGTCATCTACTACATCTTTATGTACACCTTCAGCAAAGAAAGTTTCAGAAGGCTAATAACAAATTTTCTTAAGTGCTCAGACTTCTGTTGAATTCTTAATAACCACAAATTCTCCTGGTTACTGAGTATTATAAAACTTTTTGTAAGAATACAGTGACTGTTTAACATCATTGTGGGTGACATGGACAGTGGGATTGAGTGCACCCTCAGTGAGTTTGCAGGCAACACCAAGCTGTGTGGGGCGGTCAACACGCTGGAGGGAGGGGATGTCATGCAGAGGGACCTGGATAGACTCAAGAGATAGGCATGTGACAACTTCATGAAGTTCAACAAGATCAAGTACAAGGTCCTGAACATGGGTTGTGGTTATCCCAAGCACAAATAAGGCTGAGTAGAGTTCAGGACTGAGAGCAGCCCTGAGGAGAAGGACTTGGGAATGTTGCTGGATGAGGAGTTCAATATGAGCTGGCAATGTGCACTGGCAGCCCAGAAAGCCAACTACATCCTGGGCTCCATCAAAAAGAAGAAGTGGCCAGCAGGTTGAGGGAGGTGATTCCTCCCCCTCTGCTCTGGTGAGACCCCACTTGGAGTACTGCATCCAGCTTTGGAATTCTCAGCAAAAGAAGGACATGGACCTCATGGAGTATATCATGGAGGAGGGCCCTGAAGATGATCAGAGGGCTTGAGCACCTCTGTTATGAAGACAGACAGAGAGTTGGGATTTTTGAGCCTGGGGAAGAGAATGCTCCAGGGAGACCTTATAGTGGCCTTCCAGTATCTGAAGGGGGCCTAGAAGAAAGATGGAGAGCGATTTTTTAGGTATGTAGTGATAACATGGAGGGTAATGGTTTTTAACAGAAAGAGGCTATATATATTTACATATAAGGAAGAAATGTTTCACTATGAGGATAGTTAGACACAAGAAGGTTATACTTTTGTGTCCTGACTGCAGTAATCACTGAATTATAGTCTGGCTCCCTTTTCATTCTTGTCCTCGTCACACTTGGTGATGCACTGGTCTAATTTCTATCTACACATATTACTTGATAGTTGGTCACCATGTGATTTTTCGGAAAGGTAAGTTGTTTATGGGTTTCAAAGGATCCAGATGTTGAGGGCTTCCAAACAGAAGATTTTTTAGAAAAGTGTTAAACGTTGTGGTCTGTGTTTTCAGTGAAAGGGACTGTGAGCTGAACATTGTTCTTAGGACACAAATAGACAATGGGCACAAATGTTCCTGATGCCCCATTTGTGAAAGAGTTTAAGACAGAGCTAACATGCATAGAAACCTGAATATATGTAATCAGAGAACTTCATGGTACAAAACATAGGTGCCAAATTTCTTTGGTCAAGTAGTAGATTTTGTTACAGTTGCAGCAGGAAGACATTGTATGTCAGTTTTAAATATAGGACTAACATTCTGTTTAAGCTGATCTTAAACCTGCAGTAATTCCTTTTACTTCATATTGAACATCCAGTACATAGTACCCAAAATGGTATGTCAAATAAAGGAGGAAATAATATTTAGCTTTAATCTTAATTACTCAAGTTGTTTGCCAAGAGAACACCAGAGCAAATTCATCAGAATACTATTCAATGGATATTAAAGATGTTTATTTTAATTAATTGATCCAAACTTTTTCTGAAGGTTATCATTTGCCTTGTAGCCATCTGGGTTCAGAAACTTATTTCTATTAAAGTACTTAATCACTGGGGTATATTTGACTTCAGATTTGCTTCCTCCCTTTCCACAAGAGAGTGTTATTTCTGCCTAAATCTCAGAGAGTGTATTAAGATAAGAATACTATAGCAATTGGTATGTTCTTAATGATAAACCATTACTAACTGTTTTTATGTTTGAAAACATAATATTTTTGGGAAAAAAAGTCTTCTATCTCCCTTTTGGTTTGTTACTTTCTATAATAAGTTAAAGATATAGGTTCTTAATGTCATCCTGGAGAACTAGTGTTTCATAGAATGGTTAGAGTTGGAAAGAACCTTGAAGATCATCTAGATCCAACTCCCCTGCCATGGGCAGAGATACCACCAACTGCAGCAAGTTTCTCAAAGACCCATCCAATGTGGCGTTGAAAACCATGTTTCCCCTTTTCCAGTCACCAGAAACTTCACCAGACTGCCACAGGATACTTAGAGTATAATATGGTATACTGATAATTGGCATGCTGACCCATTTCTACAAGCATTTTCCTTAAGAAATCCTTGTATTTAGCATTTCCAATTATTAGTATTTCTAATTATTTTTCTCTCTTAAGGATTGCATTGTTGTGTAAATAACTGAAGCTTTTATGTAACACTGAAATTAACTGTTTTGTTGTTTGAAATACATGATCCTTTGCAATGTAAGTGTTCTGTAGAGACAGAGTTGCTTCTGGGTCTGATGAAATATCTCCTGATACACAAATTCCTTCCTGTCTTAGTAAAGTACATGTTCTGCCTTCAGATCCCGAGCCCGGCAACACAAATCTTTCTCACAAATTTATCCACTGGCTTAACGTTCAATAGGGCTACAAAAATAAGTTCTCACCAGTTTAATCACTGACGGAGAAATATAAAGCAATCTTCATTTTGGGTACATTTATAAAGTTTCATTTTTACTATTTTAAATATGTTATTATTAAATATATTTTAAGTATTTATCATCAAGACAATGTATCAATGGTTTAATGTCCATTTCTAATAATGTGAATACAGGACTTTTTTTCAAATGGGTTCCTAATTATTAATTCTGTCCAAAAAAAGGTCTCTTTTAATAAGGTAAATGGATAACTCTCTGTCTCTGTATACTTTCTTTTTTATAGCAATAGGAGAGAAGCTGTCTAATATAGTTGTGAAGACGGAAAAGTTTTATTGTACCCTTCTATTTTGAGATATAATTAACTGGCGTTTTTATGACTGCCTTCCTATAGAAAAGTGTTGGTCTCATTTAGAACAAGTGCAAACTCCTCGGCAGCAAATGTTTTCAAGACCTCAGTGGAGAAAAAAACATGTTAAAACTGAAAAGTTGAATTGTGTGGTTTGTACTAGGCAAGGGGGAGGAGATACAGAAATTTAATTAGCTTTCATGCACTGATGTTATTTTTAAGGGCATTCTGAAACACTGAATAGTCTCACACATTCTTCCATGTATTAATCACCCCAAGAGAAACTTGAAATTAAACTTTGGCATAAACTTTATCAAATAGCTTTTATTCATGACCTGAACAATCATCTAATGTTTGCTTCTTTATATAGTTAGCAATACATCAAGATTTTTATGTTGTTTGTTAAAAGCACAGTCGGGCAATTGCCTTAACTGATATTACAGTGATTTGCATTTGAAGCTTTTCAATACAAAATATTTCTCAGACAAGAAGCCAGTAGTAAGTCTATCAGCTTTCACCACTTTGCTGATAACATTAACTGTATAGATCGCCACATTATCTATTTAACTCTATTTCAGTGGTTGATTCTGCAAAATTACCTGAGTAATATTATTTTTATTATTATTTTATTTACTATAATTATTATACTACATTTTGATATAATACTGTAAATATTATTAATATGTTAATGTGAATATAGTATAAAATTAATATTTATGTTATTGTTATTATTATTACTACTACTACTAAAAAGTAATTTCAAAACAGTAGAACTCACAGCCAGTAGAAATCAGAACTAACAATCAGCAGTTTATGACAGTTTTACACCTTAGAGAGAGGATAAACACTTTTTTTAAAACTGACTTCTCCAAATTTCCAGTGGTTTTGGAGCTGGAAATGAGAGCCATCTAGTTTTCCTTATAGGTAGTCTGTGATTATGGAAGGAAATATGCTTTAATGAAATTCATTTGTATATGTTCAACCTTCAAATGTGTAAATAAAACATGTATTATGAACAATTAATTAATGGAAGTCTTAGACTTGTTACAGGCAGTCAACAGGATGGCCACAAAAATAATCAGAGGGCTAGAACGTCTTCAATATACATACAAGCCGAGAACTGAGGTTCCTTGGAGAAGAGAAGGCTTCAGGGAGACCTTATTGCAGCCTTCTAACACATAAAAAAGGACTTTAAGATGGACAAAGACTTTTTACCAGGTACTACAGTGCCAAAAACGTGGCAAAGTTTTTACCCCAAAAAAGGTAGATTTAGATCGGATGTAAGTAAAGTGTTTTTTTATGAGGATGATGAGTCAATGGGATAGATTTCCAGAGGAGTTGTGATTGTCTCAATATTGGTACTGTTTAAGGTCAGGTTGGAGTCAGCTTTGAGCAACTTGATTTAGTGGAAGATGTTCCTACCCATGGCAGAGGGGTTGGACTAGACAACTTTTAAAGTCCCTTCAAAGCAAAACTATTCCATGAATTATGTTTTCCACGGTGTTATTTACTGATTCCAAGTGAAATCAGTTATAGTGGGAACATTATAGGTAAAGGTTGTCCCAAATTATTTGCAATGTAATCAAATATTAAAAAAAAAAAAGGGGGGTTTCTAATTTCATATTGTAAAGGTGATTAACTGAGACAAACAAAAATTCTTTTCTATTGAGATCTGACTTTACATTAACTGCCCTGCAGAATACTGCATGTTACAATTTCAGTGTACACAGTGCACGAACTTCATTTCTCTTATGTAATGCAGATAATAAATCTCCTGCTTGATTATTTTTGCATATGTATTATGCATGTGGAATTTAGATTCTTAAATGCTCCTAATCAATAAAGATTAATAAATAATTTACATGCAGTAACAGCAACCCAGACTACACAAACTATTGTCCAGAGAAATACATTTTGAATAATGCAATTAGAATCAGTTGTTACTGTCAGCACTTATTTTTTCTGTTGAACATACTTTGACAAAATAAAAATAAATAAATAAAAATTAAAAATAAATAAAAAATTCATTCCTCTCTATATTCATTATAGATTTTGTAATAATATATATGTATATTTAGAATTGTATTTCTGGAGTCTTAATACCTGCCATTCTGTAGATTGTTACAGCACACTGGAAAGCTCCAACCTGTCACTGGCAATGTATTAATTGTTAGATACTATCCTAATCTTGGTCTAGTAAGAATCCAGAATTACCAAGAAATTATATTTTGGGGGTGAGATGGTTAAAGTTATTTTCCACATTTTTTCACCTAAGCAAGCACACCCAAGACTAACTCACATATTACCTTCAGTTTCCAAGGATCTAGTTATTTTTAGTTTCTCCAGCATCCTGGATACAGAAGAAATGCAAACCCCACACAGAAAAGAAATGCAACTAAGATATTTTCATCATAGTTTCTTGATAAGCAGTATTAGCTTCTGGAAACAGCAAAATGCTTTACAGAGGAATTAAATGTTACGCTTGTTTACCAAAGCATGACAAATAAGGCACAGAAAGCATCACATACGACATTTCATAGGCTACTAACAGAGACAGGAATAAAATTAAGCCTTTGAGACTTTACTTACATTTCCTAAATAATTGTACCTTCCAGGTATCTCTTTTCTACTAAGAATAAAATTTATTCTTTTTACATATAATTTGCATCTAAATATGTAAAAATAAACTGTAATATTTACACAATGTAATCAAGCAAACAGTATGTGGAAATAACAGAAAAAGAATCAAAGCGTAAATTTGACCACCCAAAATGAATTAAGAGATTACAGGTTTATTCTGTTATTACCTGCTTTCAATGTTATTATCTACTCCTATCTTTTCTCATAGGTATAGAAAAATGTTCATAAACTATGAAGTCTATTTACATAACTGATTTAAGGATGGATTTTCAATGAATTTTTTAAGAAACGACTGGGAGCTTTGGTTCTTAAATAGCTAGTGGGAGGCAAGCTAAGGCAATTATAATTTTGATGCTGAGCAGCTCCTCTGTTTCTTTAATCTTAATCCCAACCCCGAAGTGTGAGAACACATAACTTCTCACAGGAAAACTTTTGTACTAGATGTTTTCAACCAGGAGAGATAGAAATCTCTCCGAGAAGGGTTCTTACAATGCAACAACTAAGACCACTGAGAAAACACGAGGTAAGATCAAGCAGCTCTTGTAACTGATTCACTTAATCGGAGCAGATGTCTATTGCCATTAGCTCATTAAGCTAATTAAGTAATGTATAAAAGCTTACTTGCCCTAAATGGGCAGTAATGGATAGGAATATGAGTAGAATGGTCGGTCTGTAGCTGGTTGTAAGGTGAGGAAGATTCACAAATGCAGTAATAATATTTAAAAACAAAACTCTGAAGGTTTTTGATTTATAGGTTTTTTTATCTTGTACAAGCAAAAAAAAAGGGTTAGTCAAAGATTCCGTATTTGTTTGTTTTCAAGGTTCACGGGCTTAAAGCAGATCTTCTATATATTTCTGGGTTACAGGATCATGGAATGGAAGGGGTTGGAAGGGGCCTCTAGAGATCATCTAGTCCAACCCCCCTGCTAAAGTAGTGTCACCTACAGCAGGTTGCACAGGATTGTGTCCAGGCAGGTTTTGAATGTCTCCGGAGGAGACTCCACCACCTCTCTGGGCAGCCTGTTCCAGGGCTCCCACCCGCAAAGTAAAGAAGCTTTTTCTCAAATTCAGATGGAAGTTCCTACATTCAAGTTTGTGCCTGTGGCCCCTTGTCCTGTGCAGGAAATTTGGGATTAGGAATCAGACTTCTGTGGTGGTCAATTGTCATGTTAGGATTATTTAAAATTTCTATGCAATTCTCATTCATTCTAGTGAAGTAAAGTCATGGCAGAAGTTTCTGTTAGATCAAACATATAACATAACATAATATATGGCCTTTTGGGAGTGATCTGGAGTTAGGTCTTTCTAACTAGTTACTATCAGGTAAGCACTTGTAACACTAGAGTACTATCTTATGTTTCAGCAATTCCATCTTTCTGATACTCTGCTAACTGAAAGGCCCTTTCACCATTATGGGATCTCTAGCTTGCTAGACTAATGTAAAAATGAAATCTCATTGTTAATGCCTATACATCTCCAGTTCATTGAAGTGCACCACAACAGAGATTGTTAGGACATCGTTGTCTTAGGAAGCAAAATGGTGGAGGAAGCCACTGGTGGCAAAATCCCAAGTTCCTTTTTCAGTTTTGAAGAAGCTTGAAATTATGGAATAACTATTGAAGGTGGCCTAGATTAATAGGCACTTATGCCAAGTGCAAAATCTTTGTCATATGAAAAAGCTTTCATTTTGAAGAAAACTTCAAGTTCGCTTAAAAGTTATAGTGGGTCACAAAGACATTTGGGAGAGGGTAATTTAAGAAGAAAGCATTTCAGAAAAGAAACATTTTCCTCAGTTGCTGCTTTTTGCTAAATTTGATGAATATTGAATTATAATCACCACATATTTTCATATTCAAATATTGTGATTGCAAGAAGAAATCACAGGACACCTCATGGATCACAGATACTGTTTATAGAATTCATTCACTGTACAATTCATTTGTTCTGGTGAGCTCATAAATATTCAGCATACTGCAAACTGATTTCCCTCATGACTACAGCATATTGATTTTTATATTTAAGCTATAGATCCTTTTCAGATTAAAGAGAATTTTTCCCATTAAACTGTAAATAATTTATACATCTCTTGACTTTTTTATGTTTTAGAAGTTTTTTCTGAATTTGTCTATTTTATCCTTGACAATGTAAAAATGACAACATCATGTTGTGGCTATCATAAAAGGATACTCAAGGGAAAATATTTTTCTCCCAACAACTTTTGGATGTCTACCAACCTGATAGCCTTTTATGAAGGTGTAACCAGGTGGATAGATGATGGTAAAGCAGTGGATGTGGTGTACCTTGACTTCAGTAAAGCATTTGACACTGTCTCCCACAGCATCCTTGGAGCTAAACTGAGGAAGTGTGGCCTGAACGATAGGGTAGTAAGGTGGATTGTGAACTGGCTGAAGGATAGAAGCCAGA
>VZTM01019465.1:63743-76265 GCA_013400555.1 Jacana jacana
GAGAGAAAAAAGTTACAAAAGTTGGGGAATTAATAAGGCAAAGTTATAGAGTGTTAGTACACCGGCGTTGCTTGGGAGGAAAAAAAAAGGTCACCTTGTTATATAGATTAAAAATCAATTCAAGTAACTGAACATGGAAATATGCACCAGAAAACTATTGCTGTAACAAATGAAGCTTTATTTATAGAAAACAGGTAGAGATGTGATTACAAAAAGGTCTACTATTTTACTTTAAAAAAATATTCCATTCTAATTCTAAATTCTAAGAAAAATGTTTTGTGTAGATCTCTAATTCCTGCTGTAATATTACAGTTAATTTCTACAGTTCAGATAAAATATCACTATCCAAGTGACTCATGATATTTTTTGAACATGGTCAAAATGTGCTCTAAAATAATGAGAACTGGTTTACAGCCAAGGAAAATGAAAACAGAGTATAATTTTAAACACAATTCAGAATTACTATCCTGATTGCAACAGGGCAAAAAAATATGCTCTTTGGGTTGTGTCAGCATCAATTTAAATTGACACTGCAAAGCTAAGAATCCATGTGGGAAGATGGAAAAATCAGTGTCAGCAGTCCCTTTTGAACTGGCAAAGCATGCAGTGCATTTCAGAGAAATGGCTGATCATGACATATACATTGTAATATCATTTTATGAAAGGATGAAGATTCACACTTTCATGATTAACTTTCTAATATCTTCTCTGGGTGGAAGGATAGTTATCCTATATCCTTGTACTAAGCTGTATAAGGAAAGCAAAAATGTGTTTCCCCTCAACAATGAGCAGATCCATCCATGTCTGATTTACTCAGACTGAATACTGAAAAGCATTAAATAAGAGCAACCTCCACAACAATAATATTTTCCTGTATGTATGTTGGGTGTATAAGCAAGTTGTATTTATAATCAGCAGGTCATAGATTATTTCATTCTGCTTACAGCTTATAATTAACATTTTATAATATTCTATCAGTTTATGATCGGTTTAGTCCCTTGTCATAGTCCCTGCAGCCATGAACCATTTTAATTGTTGAACTATGCAGAGAGATGAATGATGTGAAAAGGAAATCATAGTGGTAAACTATTGCACCTTAAAAGGTCCTTCCCATATATCACTCCATACATGAAAGCCCTCCAGATTAACCTTGTTTAAATATTATTTGCATTTAAATTGTAGGATAGGTTATTGACTGTATTTTATGAACAAGGCTAAATGCTAAAACCAGCAGATACATATTCTTTTAAACAGTGGAATTCACTGGTGTGCTTTGAAGGTGCAGTTATAAGCAGACTGCAGAGGCAAGGACTTGAGAGAAAAATCTCATTTTAAATTTGTAAGGTTAGGGGCTAAGAGGAGCTGCAGAAATGCACTGACTCCAAGCCCTGAATTGTGAATAAAGAAAGTATTTCCATGTTGCGAATAGTGCCTTTGTAAACACATCTTCATTCAAGTATTGTACAGCCTTAATGGATTTTCTATACACTGAATTGTTTTGTTATTTTGCAGTTAAACTTCAAAATGCTCTGCAGTATGGTAATAGAGTGCTACAATGTCACTTCTATCTGTAGTTTAAGTAATGAGAACTCTAACTGTATATTGATGCTAAATTCCATTGTTAGGAAGCCCAATTATATTTTTTTCCCATGCTCAGTTTGAATAAGTGCAGAAGGTCAGTCATTCTGAATAACAAATAAGCTTCTTAGCCTTTCCCAGAAATAATTCATTATTCAAAAAATCTGCTGTTGATTTTAATTTTCCAAAAGGTGGTTGAAAGCTTATAAAAGGACACTTTTCTGCTCCATGGCCTTTCAATATTCAGAACCCATCCATTTAATAGAGTGCCAAGAATTTATCTTACAAAAAATTTTCTCATGCAAGAGGTTAGAAAATAGAAAATTAAAATGTCTCTACATGGATTAAAATCTGTGGGTTTTCACCTCATTTGTACAATAAGCTAACAAAATGCATATTGAAGTGTTAGGGAAGGATACGGCAATGTTCTTAGGAGAGTAATAGTAGCAAAGACCTCGTTTGGTGTCAAAGAATTCTGCCAATTCAGACTATTATAGATGAGATCCTGGAAAACACTGGCTGACAAAGAATCTGATCCTAATCCAGCAAATAATGAAAGAATGGAGTATCTGTGGAAAAATCTAGTGGCAAAGGTGATTACTGAAGGACTTTATCAAAAGAAAGAAGCTTGCTGTGACTTCCAGGTAATCAGGAACACAGCATGGTAAATCATTCATAATGAATGAAGAGTTCAATTGAGAAATAGCAGATCTTTTGTCCATTAAGTTAGAGAATCATTTATACTAAATGTTCAGCTGCAAAATCATAATCACTCACAAGCAGCTCAATGCAAGTATTTCTACTACATCAGACACCTTAAGGGTAGAGGCTAAATTTTATGATGAGTTCGCATATGTCATTGGGATGCTGCTCTTGATTATAGCTAAACAAAGAAATTAAGAGCAACATATATTACATCTCTATGCAATATGAAGGGGACTGTGGCATGACTAACAGTGAAAGATTTTCACATTCTCATATTTTCCCTTGACATGCCTCTATCTGTTAGCTTTCAATTTCTTTAGAGCCCGAACCTTTTACTATTCCCATAACTGATCTAGGTCAGTTTGTAGTCACTGCTGTAATTAAATCTAATTCATTTTGAACACTTTGAAAAAGTGAGGATCAAGCACTGGGCATAGCATATCAAAGAATAGCAGAAGAGAGTAGAGCTGGATTGGAGATCTGGTAAGAGTTTGAGGGAGCCAGGATTATTGCATTTAAAACTATACTTCCCAGCTTCTTCCTACACCAGTTGCCTTCACCTCATATCCCATGCCACTCGTGTTATCTGTTTAGAAGCACAGGCAGAGTATCTAGGACAGGGTCAGCTCCCCCAGGCAAGGGGCACATGCACAAAGCTGGTATTGATTTAACAAATACAATTATTTGTGATTTCATGTGTATGCTTACAGAAGGTGGGGGAAATATTTTGAGCAATACATGTGAAGTACTTGGATAACTTTTGAGACTCAGTGAATATTGATCCTGGTGTTAATTCCAAAATGTGTCTGTTCTTTATCCGTACCTCAGAACAGCATCCCAAGATAATAGGTTATACATAAAGTCAAGGTCACTGGGCTCACTGATGCACCGGCTGCTGTCTGAAGTGGAATTCTGTACATTCGGCCAATAAACTGGTCTGCAGAAAGAAGTTTACAGCATATTTTTCTTAAACCAGAAGTGGTAGAATTGTGTATAAAACATATCTTCTGCTATTTCATTAACGTTACTGACTTTTTGTCCAGGGGAATAATAAGATGCCAGAAGGCTTCAAGAGATGCAAATAAATAAGATACATTGTTCTGGTACTGTTGTTCATAATACTACATCATTTTTAATTCTGTAGTGCTAACATTGGCTGGATAAAGATAAAACTGAGAGTTACTGATAAATGTCATCAGTCACAGGGAGTTTTTTTACTACAGTTTTAAACTCATTTATATGATAGTCTATAGCAAGATGGTATGAAGTAGACATTCATATTGCCAAGTTTTAGACTCCTAGCACATGTACTTCAGTTAAGAAGCTAGCATCTTAAAATACACAAGTTATCTTCCTGCTCCTGTTTACACTGAAAGCCCGTCTTTCTCCTTTTTACTACAAAAAGAATACAGAGTTCTGGAAAAAATAAAATTGGAATTAATTTATTAATTTTCTTCTTCTCTCTTTAATTATTTTAAATCTGCAAACTTTAGACTTGATCTTTTGTGCTGTATATTTAAATAGGAACTGCTGTGTACCTTGAGGACAGACTCTACTGGCTGTTTTAAATTCATTCCAGCACAGCATGTGTTCAGGATCTGGCCCACTATAGAGCACTGACAAGGAAAAACTGGTTATTTTAATCCCTGGTGATTGTCAGGAGCTTTCATGGACTGTGCCAGTAGGTAAGAAATAGTAAGATTCCAAAGGTACCTACCACGGTGCTTTCTCTTGACAAATCGTATTGTTCAAAGGAATCTCCCTTCTATGAGTCTTTCAGTGACCATTCAAGACATCTGCAGCACAGCTTTCTTCTGCACACAGTACTGTGTAGTCTCTATGTCAGGCTGCAGGACTCATCTCCAAATGTAAGTTAGTGTTAAGGTTCAATATTGTTTAAAAAATACTGCGTACCTGATTTTGATAAAGTAAGATGAAGAAGCAATACAAATGTTTCGAATATCTTTGAGATATTTGGGAAAGCCGTATAAGCTATAGTATATGCAAGACAAATTTTCTGTTCTTCATCTATATTATCATCTTCAGGGAAGTGTCATGATGGTAAATTGTTCTTAATAGTTGTGTTTGTTACAGTAGAGTATATGAAAACTGTGCATCTTATCAGTTACAAGTAAGCACACTCATTATTAAAAGATCCCTTCTAAAGTTTTTCAGGTGGGATACTATTGCCATCAAAACTACACTTCCAAACAATATGATTTTTGACTGGATAAATGGTCTAAATAAGCAGCACAGAGGAAACTTTAAAGGAAACTTCAGGGACCTGAGAGCACTAATAGGCCTCAACAGCCCTGATCAGCCCCATTTGTGACACCTAAAACCCACCCCTGGTCCCAAGACTTAGAAATCATAGAAATCATAGAAACACAAGGTTGAAAAGGTTGGAAACACAAGATCATCTAGTCCAACCGTCTTCCTGTCACCAATACTACCCACTAAACTACTAAATCATGTCTCGTAGCACCTTGTCCAGATGGTTCTTGAACACCACCAGGGACTGTGACTCCACCACCTCCCTGGGCAGGCCATTCCTGTGCCTGACCACTCTTTGAGAGAAAAAGCTTTTCCTGACATCTAATCTAAATCTAAATCTAAACTTCATGTCAGACTCCCATGGCTACCCAGTAATGTCGCTGATCTCCAACCTCACCGCTGCCCTTGCCCTGCCAGGTCATGGGCGCTGCTCAGGTTGAGGTCCTGCCACAGCACTGGACAGCTATCCTGGAGATGTGTCCGACGCTGACAACTCCATACTGGGTAGAATCCCGGCCCCCACCCACAGACTGCCATGCTCATCCCTTTTCATAAGCACCAACGGGATCTGAACATAAAGACCAGTTTATTTTGAAAGTTGGCAGGTATATTCCATATTTCAAAACAGTAACCAAACACAAATTTGCAGATATTCCCATGGCCTATCTGGCCTATCTGGACAACAGTCTGTACATCCATCTGTGCACTCTTCTAAGCAGCTGTGAACATGCAACACACAAACCCTTCAAACGTTACAGATTTTAGTCTCAGCACCTAATTAAAGTATGTTCAGGGGGTTTGATATCAAAGGCCATCACTATTTTATGCAGTCAGCTTTTCCTCTGTGTTGCTCTGATTGGTCTCTTTCTGAACGTCTTAGTTGTTTGTTGTGTATTATTTAACTGGTTATGACCTTGACAGTACATACACAAATTCTCCCCCCAATGACATGACTATAATACACTTTCTTTGATTATCGCACACTAACAGCAATATGCAGCTCAGTGGCATTTAACTCAGAAATATTTTAGCTTATGTCCTGCTCCATGTCAGTGAATGCCATTAAAATGTGTACAAACTTAATAGTTCACTGGGACAATTGTTTTGCACAGACATACACAGGGAACATCTGTTCAAGATATGAAAATAGATTCCTTTAGGTATGTGTTTACCAAAACAGGGGGGGAAAGAAAGGTCACATAAACTGTTACATAAAATGTCATCTGCAGTATGTGTCAGATATTTTTTTAAAAATAATTTGATTAAGAATTCCACTTAGTATTTATATTAACTGTAAACCTTCTAGTTTAGGATAATTCTTTGCATTTCTAATTTGCATTGACTTAAATAAGAAAAAACATTCACAAGACTAGACATGCAAAAAACTAATATTACTATACAGGGTAATGTATTTTATTATATGTTATTACATAGTATGCATAATTAAATATTAGAAAAGGACACCAAAAAAAAAGAATTTAATCATCCTGTCCCATAATAGTAAAAAGTTGTAAAGAGCTCCCTGTAGAGGGATTCCTGTACGTTTCATTCTTCCACACATTCACATGAAACTGATGCAAAGCAAAAAGGAGTAAAAAGAATTGAACTTAATTTTAAGAGACAATCAGCTGGAAACTTTGTGTTCTAGTGTTTGAATTAGTAGTCCACAGAGAGTCATGGAAGCATTATAGTTTCAGTAATCTTACGGTGTTATTTTTTATATTTCCAGGTTCATAGTCCATCTATTCATAAGCATCACATAGAATTAATTTTCTTAGAAGGGAACTCATCCATTGCAAGTTTAGTACACTACTTCCTTTTTCAGATGTAGTGTGCTTGCTTTTTTGATTTAAAACATGTAAGAGCAAAACCAAATGTCCTAGTATGCATCACATTCAGAAGTGATAGATGTTAGTCAACCATTAAAACAAGCGAGTTTATATAGACATAAGTGCTTTTAATCTATAATATGCTTACAAGTAGTGCCAAGTTAATAACAAAATAATTCTTGTTTTTATGTGGTCTGTGTTTCCTGCTTTATCCTCTTTGAAAACAGAATAATCTCAAGAAATAGAGAAGACTTTTTTATAGACACTTGTGTATATGATACTCTTCACTGACTTCTCTGATGAGTTCATAATGAACTCTCTTAGACAGGAGACGGGAGACAACATGGTAAAATAGTATCATTTATTATCATTATAATTATTTCTACACTATTATTTCTAAGATTAAAAAAAAAAAAAAAAAGAGAAAGAAAAATTATTAAAACAGTGGAAAAACCTTCTAATTTGTAAGGAGAATAAAAAAAAAATAAATAGGAATCCAGACTTACAAACTAGGGAAGAATTAGAATATCAAAAGCTCCCAATACTTCACTTTTCCTCCATAAAGGAAAAAGAGCAAGAAATGATTGCTACAGCAATATTGGCACCTCCATTTTCTATCTATATTGTTACCACAAAAGTAAGTGTAGGAGTAAAGACACTGAAATTGGCAATGCTCACATGAGAAGTGAACATATGGCAGGGGCAGTATGTGCCAGATATTCCTTGCGTCCTTTTATATTTAAAACAAGAGAATGAGGTAAACAATTATTCTCAGTCATATTATACCAACATATTGCTATCCTCCCACTCCTCAAAATTATCAGCAGTCAACTGCCGCTGTATTACAAGTGTACTGCAAAAAGGAGAGGGTAAAATGATCAGATCTACTAAGACATTCCAATTTTTTTAGTCTTTTACATAGATGACAGAATCATAGAACTGTCTGGACCTTTAAGATCACCTAGTCCAACCATCAACCTAACTCTCATAAAATACAACAACTCATCACTAAACCATGCAACTAAGCACCATTTCAACCTGTCTTTTGAATACCTTCAGGGATGGTGCCTCACTGGGCAGCCCATTCCAATGCTTGATAATCCTTTCCATGTAAAAATTTTTCCTGATATCCAACCTTGTTGAGAGCAGGCCCTTTAAGAGGGGGTTGCTGGGAGGGCACATATGCAAATAAGTGGAAGTAAGCGAAGTGAAGGCGAAACAAAGTGTGGGAAACAGCAAATGACACAAATGTTGTAGCCAATCATGGGGCAACTTTAAGCCTGTGGAAAGTGTGTGGAAAGCTCGTGGACAATATCCCTCTCCCTATCCGCAATGTAGTGCTTAGCGAATGAGGACCTGTAACTGTAGAACGATATGTGTGCTGCCTGGGGGGTGCTTCCCGACTATGTGTGCTTCCCGACTGTGAGTGCTTCCTGAGAGGAGTGCTCCCTGGTGCTTCCGGATTCGGGTGCTTGCTGGAATGGCTTCCTGAGATGGCTTCCTGATTGATTGCATCGGGCTCGACTGCTCCTGGCCACGGCACAACCTGAGCTTCCCCATGCAAAACTTGAGGCCATTTCCTCTTGTCCTATCACCCGTGACTTGGGAGAAGAGACCAACCCCTGCCTCTCCACACCCTACTTTCAGGTAGTTGTAGAGACCAATAGGGTCTCCCCTCAGTGGAGATTTAGATTAGATACTAGGAAGAAATTCTATAATGTAAGGGTGGTGAGGCACTGGAATAGGTTGCCCAGGGAAGTTGTGGATGCTCCATCCCTGGAAGTGTTCAAGACCAGCCTAGGTGGGGCTTTGAGCAACCTGCTCTAGCAGGAGGTGTCCCTGCCCATGGCAGGCGGGTTGGAACTTGATGATCTTCGAGGTCCCTTCCAACTCTAATCATTCTGTGATTTTATGATCAGTGGTGCTATTACTGAAGTCTAAAGTTAGGCAAGTTTGATTGTCTTCCTGAGTTTGGCCTGAAGCTGTAGTGTTAGGAAGAGAAATCCTAGTCAGGGGTCTTACAGAAATGAATCCTAGGATCCTTCTTTGAATATCACATCTGAAAATACGCTCTTCAGTCTTGTGAAATGTTTCTAGCTACAGAAACAACTTCATTAGTGGATTTCGTTATAGTAATAGTATATATATGTATGTATAAAAAAAAATATAAATAAGCTTTCTTCAAATAAAATCAATATTTTCTACTAAATATAATGAATATCTGTTGGAAAATGGCTAGTAAATTCAGTTTCTCATCTGTGTTCACTGGGTGAATTGAAATATAAAGAAACACAAATTCATCACCATAGCAGTTGTAAGAACCCTTACTATACTGCAAAAAAGAATACCTGGAAGTGTTGGTCGTGATATCATTTCTAAAGTTTTAACCTTTATCTCTCTAGTTATATCACGGGATGTTGATGAGGGTTTTTTTTTGGAAAAGTTGATGCGAATCAATCAAGTTATAGTGACAGTAATTATCCAGTCAAATAAGTTGTCACAAACAACCTCAACAGGAGACTGAGATCTAATGAAGGAAGAAACAGAAGAAAATTAATTGATATCGAGATGCTGGAGCGAGTACAGAGGAGGGCAACGAAGCTGGTGAGAGGCCTGGAGAATAAGGCTTATGAGGATCGATTGAGGGATTTGGGATTGTTTAGTTTGAGGAAGAGGAGGCTGAGAGGAGACCTCATCACTCTCTACAACTGCTTGAAAGGGCATTGTAGGGAGTTGGTGCTGGTCTCTTCTCACGGGCAATTAGCGACAGAACAAGAGGGAATGGCTGCAAGCTGCAGCAGGGTAGGTTTAGGCTTGACATTAGGAAAAAAATTTTTCACAGAGAGAGTGGTCAGTCAGTGGAATCAGCTGCCCAGGGAGGTGGTGGAGTCCCCATCCCTGACTGTGTTTAAGAGTAGATTAGATGTGGTGTTGAGGGATATAGTGTAGGGGAGAACTTGTAGGGTAGGGCTGATGGTTGGACTTGATGATCCCAAGGGTCTCTTCCAACCTAAATGATTCTATGATTCTAATGAAACTGATTTAACAGAATTTATCATATGCATTTTTAAAATATCTGGAACTGTTTTGGTATATGGGTAAATATTTGAAAAACAGTCTACACTAGTAGATTAGACACATTCAGGCCGGTTTTCTGGGTTTGCATGTTTGCTAGTAGAATTCTATGCTGTAAAGTAAGTTGAAGTTTTCCTAATTGAGTAATGATCCTTTGTGCCAACTCACAGCCGGTGGTCAGGACTCTTTGGACTACTGCAATGAGGTCCATACCACATAGGTAACAAGCAGTTCTACCAGTGTAACAGCACCATGGATTTGAGATTTTATGCCCAAAAAAGTCTTTGGGAACTGTTTAATTTTTTTGGTATAAATGTAACTTATATATCTATATGAGATTAACATGTCAAAAAGATGCAGTGATGTGTTTACATGTGGCTGTGCTATTTTAAGAGCTAAAACAGACTATCAATGTTCTGGAAATCACCTACAAGCATAGAAACACAGGATCATAGGCTTGTTTAGACTGGAAAAGATCTTAAAGATCACTAAGTCCAACCATAAACCTAACACTGCCAAGTGCATCACTAAACCATATCCCTGAATGTCACATCTACAAGCCTTTTAAATACCTCCAGAGATGATGACTCAACCCCAGGCCTCCTGTTCCAATGCTTGATATAAGTTTCTGTGAAGAAATTTTTTCTAATATCCAACCTAAACCTCCCCTGGTACAACTTTGGGCCGTTTCATCTTTCCCTATTACTTCTTATCTGGAAAAAGAGACCCAACACCCACCTCCCTAAAAAATCCTTTAAGGCAGTTGTAGAAATCAATAAGGTGAGCCTCAGCCTCCTTTCTCCAGATTAAACAACCAACCCGATTTCCCTCAGCCAAGTCTCATAAGACTTGTGCTCTAAACCGTTTATTGGCTTTGTTACTCTTCTTTGGACGTGCTCCAGTACCTCAATGTCTTTCTTGTAGTGAAGGGTCCAAAATTGACCACAGTATTTGAGGTGTGGGATCACTGGTGCTGACTACAGGGGGACAATCAATGACTTTCCAAGTCCTCCTGGCCACATGATTTGTGATAGAAGGATTCTATTGGCCTTCTTGTTCACCTGGACAGACTAATAGCTTGTATTCAGCAAGCTGTTAACCAATCAGCTGGCTGTCAAGCAAGACATACTTAATAGCATTTAGACCAGATCTTAAAATAATGTAATTATGACCAGTAAATAACTCTGGTACTAGGTTCTGAAGTAAAATAAGCATTGACAACTCATCTCAAGGACGGATCTTGACAAAATATATTTTCAGGGCAGGTATAATTGAAAACTGCAGTTTCTCATTAAATTTTTATTTGCAGTGACTTTCTCTTTGATATTTGTCCTACTTGTAAATCTTTTTCAGTACTTCATTGGTGTGATCTTTGCTTTACTGCTGCTGTCAAAGACCGTCATTTTCTCCTGGATGGATACTGATCCTTCTTTTCTTTTAAACAGTCTTTCCTCAGAAGAAATAAGATTAACAGGTTTTCAAAGCCCTCAGCAAAACCAACACTTACCAGCTACCAGGATGATGACTTTTCTGCCTACACAGTTCTGAATAATAATATTTATGCATTATCATGACTTATACAAAGAAGTAATGAAGATCAAAATCTTTACATCTTGCTTTCTCCCTACATTACCTTCATGCCTACACGGTTGTCATTATCAACATTATTCCTGTTTCATACAGAGAACTGAAGCATGAAGGGGCTAAGTGATTTGATTCAGACAGATTATAAATATGATCATGGGAGGGATTGGGGGTGAAATCTAGGACTATTCCAGGTGTTGTTCAGTTTGATGGTTTGGGTTTTTTTTTTTACTTTCCCTGAAAAAGGAAAATCCTATTCTATTTTCATATGTGTTCCCTTACTGATTCTTATTTTATCGTTATAGTGTAGGGATCTTAGGATATAGTCAATTTAAAACTTCTACACTGCATTTCTCTGGTCTAGCAGCATCTTCTAGTAGCATATTTCTACATGGCATAGATTAAATCATAAAAGATTAAAACACAATGAAAATATAATACAGAGCCTAAGTAAAGTAATAAATTGCCATCCAACCAGCTTCTGTAGAGTTGCAAACCTTCCCACTGGGACAAATCTTCAGGATCTAAACAAAAGTGTTATAGCTTACAGAATTGTGCAATCCTTCTACAGACAATGTGTGTTCAGCATTCATTTAAAAAGTAAACCAAACTACATCATAATTTTTACAAGGAGACAATGGAAACATGGAATTTATGATGATTGACTGTTGCTGAAGGTTCATCCTGCAGATCTGTATCTGTCATTTCAATTACATAAAGACGTTCTTCAGTTTTTCATGGCTGGCTGAAGGGTTAGAGTGCCAATGGAAACATTACATTGAAATAGCATCTGTCAAAAGTACTGCACAAGGAACTGGGAGCTGCTTGAACAGATCGTACAATATATTGCTCCTTCTTATACTAAACACAGGGGTGAAAGTATTTCTTATTTGCCTTTAAAGTGAATCAGCACTTTGTCTGAACTGGAATGGAACCATAGGGTTAGGCTATATAACACATAGAATATCACTAATGTTGCAAATCCTGCCAAATACACGAATTTTTCATGAATGTGTATTTTAGGATCCTGCTGATTGCACCAATTTCATAGAATCATAATTATCTAGGTTGGAAGGGACCTTTAAGGTCATCTAGTCCAACCATCAACCTATTGGTTATGGATCCTACACAGCTATGAGGTAGCAGCAATTCAAGATGTATTAATGCCATTACAGTAAATCACAAGATTAACTTGTATATTTTTAACAATATTTAATCATCAGACAATTATGAGAATAATTTAATAAAAAATTGTTATAATCAACATAGTAACTTAATTAAAAATAAAAGAATGGCAAGGTTCACACAAGACTTACAACAGAATTTCCTAAATCAAATCACACAAACACAAACCTGAGACTTACAACAAAGTTTCCAAAATCACATTGCACACACAAACATGCACAGAAACATAGGTATAGAGTTTAACTTATGATCGAAATTTTCTCTCTTTGCAAATTGTAGTAAATTATTGGTA
>VZTM01019465.1:89028-136650 GCA_013400555.1 Jacana jacana
GTGCTAGTTCATTTGCCTACTAAAATGAAATTAATACCAGTTTCCCATGTGGAGATGCTGTTTTACCATGACATATACAGAGCAATCTGTTTTTACCCAAGCCTTATTTTGATTTGCTAAAAATATGGTGCCTAATTGCCAGTGCTGTTGCCTCTCCAGCTGCCCAGACAGTCTACAGGACAAGACAGATACTCTATTGTAGGCATGGAGATACCCTGCAGATCAGACAGAGTACTGACAAAGTAAATTGATCCTGGGAAGGCATAATGGAAGAGTTCAAAGCAGTGCAGAATCAAGTTCTTCATCAAGCAAGACTCAAAGCATACAGTTTAAAAAAAAAAAAAAAGTTAAAATGTTTCATTTCCAGCAAGCACTGAATACACCTAACAGGAATAATTATAAAACAAACCTACTATTGATCTGGAAGGCTTAGCTGAATTTATTTTTTGTCTTATGTATTGTGAAGAATGTTTTGGTTTCAGCAGAGTTACTCTCGGTTTTATATCAGCAGAGAAGCAGTATACAGCCCCTCTCCCTTGAACAGACTAAAATTATATATATAATTCCAAACTGACCCCTATCTATAAGGATAGACTTTCATTGGCAAGGAAATAAGGAGAAAGAATTCAGATTTCGAAGCGGGGGGATAGATTTGCTCTCACCAGCTGGTCACAGAGAAAGGTTGTTTTCTTGGGAACTTGAAAAAATCTCCATTTGACAGCAGAGCTGAAAAGATGGTTAGGAAATAAACATTGCTGCTTACAGGAGCTGCCACCATATTTAAGGTTGATGAGTAGTAATTAATGCAGATTCTTTCAAGCAAGACTTGCAGGCTCAAATGGTGCTTAGTGATTCATAGAGGAAGAGGGAAGTGAGAGACAGAGAGAGACTTTCTTTGAATTTGTATTTACTTCCTGTGAAAGTCTGAAAGTCACGGAGTACAGGTCTCACAGCCTTCAGTGGCAATGAAGAAGTGACTCTGTGTATTTGCTCAAATCGCAGGAGGCTTTGAACACAAGAGCATTCACAATTACCAGAACATAACCAAACACATTCTTACTCTCTTACATGCCTTCAGATCTGAGGATAACTTATAACCTGATAGAAACTTTCTGTTCTCTGGCTCATTCCTTGGTATTCATAGTTTGCATACAAAGACCACTGCAGGGTTTTTGAGTTGAAAATATGTTCTTCTAAGAAGGAATGACTGAGAAAAAGTTTACATGGATAACAACAATTGAAAAGGACTAATTTAATACCTTCCATTCAATTTAAGTGCTAGCTACCTGGAGAAATATATCTTAATAATAATATGGAAAGTAGAAAGTGTAAGATGTAAGGTGCAAGATACAGGATATAATAAATATAGATATTTTATGTATGAGATCCATATATCTTCTATGTTATGTTATTTGCAAATTATGTAATTATTAAATTCTACATGGAGGTGCCCTGTGTAAGGGTGTGACTCATGTTCCATCAGCCTTTCATGCTGTAGAATTGCTTATAAACTTTGTAAGCACAATCCAAAAGAACACAGACATCTTTATTACTGGTTATAGTGTTGGTACTTTCCACATATGAATACTGTAATTTATAACAATATAGAAACTGAGAGAGAAATATATTTTACATTACAGATGAACTCTACAGTCTTGATACACAAATGTATGTATCACATAAGTGGTTAAAACTTAGTGTCACTGACATCAGGAGAGGCAACAGCTGAGCTCTTCCCAGATACTTGTTTAGCTCTCGTCATGTCTTGTCTAACTAGACTCATTCAACTAGATCAAAAGTGCTCAGGCATGTCCTGCATCTTAGATTCTTTGAACTTTCATTAACTTGGAAGATGAAAAGAATGTCTCTTGAGGAAATTCTGAATGGGATATGGAATTATTTCACATTATTCACTCTTCACTTTGCTCAGAAACACATATCATATGACAAAATGCTTTCACACTGGACTGTAATACATTAAAGCAAATATTAGCCATGTTTGTGCTATCTGTAGGTTGCGTGTGATTTGACAGTAAGATTTAAGGAATGATGACTGGGATTACATTTTCTGGCAAAGTGAATTTACTGGTAAATTATACATTGATTTAACAAATACGTATAATCCCAAATCTTTGTTCTCTGTATTAAAGTCAGGTAGTTTATTTCCTGATTTTAAACAATTTACAGGACAACTAATTGCTTATTAATAACAAAAACAGAGTTGGATGGTACCAAACAAAGACAAATTAAAACAGCACCTTCCACCCTCTCCACCTGCCTCTTTTTTCCATGCTCAACTTCATTCCTTCATTCCCAGCTTCTATATCTCCTCTCTAGTAGAGTGGTGAAGAGGAAATAAGGAATGGGAGGCTGCAGTCAGATCATAACAGTTTCCCTCTGTAGCCTTTTTCTCCTCCAACTTTTCCCCTACTTCAGTGGGGGTCCTCTCCATGGGTCCTTCAGGGTAAACCCGTTCTGGTGTGGGGTCCTCTGCACAGGAATATCTAGGATGCAGAAAAATATCTACCCCACTGTAGTCTTTCCATGGGCTGCAGGAGAATCTCTGCTCCAGTGCCTGGAGCACCTCATGCCTCTCCTCTCACCTGGGTGTTGCGGGTCTGTTTCTCACACTTTTTTCCTCACCCTCAGTTTATTTTCAAAATAGTAGTATGGTAGAGACTCATTAACAAATTAAGAAGTTGTTCTGTGTAGTACAGAATAGGTGCTCCATTGAAATAAAAATTAAATCTATTTCAGATTCTGTCCTAATTATCACAAAGTATATATGAACTAAGATAGAAATATGGTATATGGTATGGTGCTATATGTTAAATTAAGAGTTTACTCTTCTCCAAAAGCAGTACTTTTTTCTCAAAGAGCCAAGAACATTATGCATGTGCAAATTTTTTAGTGTAAAAATTAAAGTTCAACCAAACATAGAAATAGTTCTTGATTTACCTCCAAGTAAAAAAAAAAAAAAAGAAGAAGGAAACAAAACAAAGAGTAATCAGAGAAATATATTAGCATAAATTACATATAATTAGCAAAATAACAAAAACAACAAGCACTTAAACCTCAGAATCAGGCTTAGAAAGCATGAAACTGGATTGTAAATTTGAGGATGTGGAGTTTTTTGATGTTTTGGTTTTGATTTCTCACACAGGGAGCTTCAGCCAGAGATATCGGTTGCATTCAGACCAAGAAGGGCAATGAGAAGATTTTTATCTGCCACAGAAATGGGAGAAACTATATATCAAAAATCTGATGGATTTGGTAGCTTGGAAAACTTAATGTTTTTTCTTTTAATTTGAGCCTTATATGGAACATGCCATCAGAAAGCTATTCCCCATATATTCCTATTATATTACTAATTATTTCTAGCCAAGCTTGAGGACCAGAAACTTTTTGAGTACAGTGAAGACACAGTTAATGAAAACTGTCCAAGACCTGGACATAAATCAGGTATCATCAGACTTACAGTAAAATCACTCAGTTGGGAAAACATCAGTACTTTTAAAATGAGTCGGTTCATTTACTACAAAGAAATTTAAAACAAAACAAAACAAACAAAAAACCCAAACAAACAAACAAAAAAAACAACATCAGAATAAACCAGAAAATAGCTAATCAAAATAGTGATGTATTTTATTTCTCTAATCTGTTAATTTCCTTAACTAAGCAGCATGAAAAAAATTACCATCCCTCAAGGCACAAATCAGCCAAAGCATTACTAGATCATTCTTGATAATAGGCTTTTTCTATGGAGTCCATTTCTCCCAGTGTTCAATGTGCAGCTCCTTACTTTCAGCTTAAAGCATTTAATAAAACTTAATAAAACATTAGTAAACTTGATGAAGCACTCTGGAGGGTGACTGAACACTGGAACAGGCTTCCCAGGGAGGTTGTGGAGTCTCCCTCTCTGGAGACATTCAAAACTCACCTGGACGTGTTCGTGAGTGATCTGATCTAGGTGTTCCTGCTCCGGCAGGGGGATTGGACTAGATGATCTTTCAAGGTTCCTGCCAATCCCTGATATTCTGTGATTCTGTGATTATCCTTCTAAATGAAAGCTAGGCCATCACACTAGTAGCACTGGAATATCTGATATTGTGTTAAACTTTTAGTGTCCTTTGAGGTTAATAGAGTAGATCAAGATATCACAGAAAACCCTGTTGCAATAAATAATTTATTATTTCTTTATTAACATCTCTGAAAGCTTCATTCAGATATAGGTGTTTACATTTCTAGTGATTTTCTAGACAAGTAGGAAGTCTAACCCTGCAATAAGGTATTGCCATTGGTAGTATTGGGTCACAAACTTTATTCTGAATTTACAAAGATTCCTTTTTCTGGTCACCAGGGACTTAAACTGACTGCCATGACTTTTCCAATACCATGGAGAGTGGTTTGGCAACTCCATCAGCCCATTCCCTCAGGACTCTTGGAGTGCATCTCATCAGGTTGCGTAGATTTATGTATGCTTAGGTTCCTCAGCTGGTCACAAACCTGATCTTCTCTTACAGTGGAAGGGACTTTGTTCCCCTAGTCCTTGTCTTGCAGTCCATCCACTCAAGAGGTGTGGTAAAAAGGGCTTCCAGTGAAGACTGCAGCAAAAAAGTTGTAGAGTATCTCAGCCCTCTCCTTGCCTGTTGTCACCAGTTTGCCAGTCTTGCTCATCGTGCATATGAGCAAGAAACTTTCTTTGACCTTACTTTTCTGGTTAGCATACCTGTAGAAGCCCTTATTATTATTATTATTATTTACATCCCTTGCCAACCTCAGCTCCAGCCACGCCTTGGCCTTCCTGACCCTGTTCTGAGCAGCATCCCTATACTCTTCCCAAGACACTTATTCTGATATGCCTGCCTGTGCATTTTTTTCTGACCTTTTAGTTTGGCCAGCAGGTCTCAACCCAGCCATGTTGGTCTCTTGCTGTCCTTTCCTGAATTCTTCATGGACACTGTGGAAATCGTCTTTGATCTGCCAGCTCTGTTGTACTCTAGTCCTTAGTCCCTGAGGGCAGCTTCTCAGGGGATCCTATTGAGTAAGTCCTTAGATAATCCCTCAGGACTGCAAATTCCACCAGTGCATGATCACTGCAGCCCAGGCTGCTTCCAGTCTTGACATCACCTATAAACTCACTTGCATTGGTGGTCAGGTCCAGTAATGCATCCCCTCTGGTAGGGCTGAATATTACCCGGCTTAAGAAATTATCCTCATTGTATTCTAGGAGTCCAGTTAGTTCTCTGGGCTGCTTTTCCAGCAGATATCAGGGTGATTGAAGTCCCCAAGCATTTTGAGAGCTTGCAAGCTCAATGCCTCTCGTGCTGGCGTAAAAAAGGTTTGTCTACATGCTCCTCTTGATCAGGCAGCCTGTAGTAAACATCAACCACATGATTCCCTTTGTCAATGTGTCAATGCCTCTGATATACTAAAAATGGCTCAGTGGTTTGCCACAGGCAGCTCCTGTATTGTGTCAATACCAACTGAAATGATCGCCAGATTTCCTACCAGAACACAAGCATAGGCATCACTATCTCAAAGCAACTCAAGCCGCACCCTGGAGCATTCTGCTCTCAACACCAAACTGGCACACAAACTACTGCATCTCTGTTGGCAGCCCCTATTTACAACACTCTGGCTCACTGTGCTCCCTAAATACCAGTTAAATACTAATTAGAAGCCAGGCAGAGGTACTTTCCCCCACCAACAGGTCCTGTCTTGCAAGACTATAAATCACTAAAATACCTGCTAAGTGAGGTTCATTTACCTGGTGAGTAACCTTTTCTAGCAAGTGGAAGCTGGGCATAGATGCCTTCCACTCTACCTAACCGATTACATATGAAGTCTTTCATAGTCATATAGTGTAGTTTTACATTGTGAATTTGTGATAATTTTTTAAGAATAAGAAGATCTCGTTCTTACCCTAGTGATACACTTCTTAAGCTAAGGGGTCTTCATTCATAAGCATTCTGGCTGTTCTCCCATTGCCTCCTACCTGCTAGTAGAGACATCAAAAAAGCAGATATCCTGGACCTGACAATGATTTGAACATTTCCAGGTTCAAATTTTGAAGTAACATCCAAAATTGTTTGATCAGAAAAGTTTCTCATTACTCTGAATGTGCAATAAGATCTTGAACAAGATCAAGTAAGGCTGTAGCAATATAGCTTATGTGTGTGTGGACACTTCATCCCATATTTTACAAAAACATACCTAATTTTCAGTTGTCTGGGCAAGGTATAAAAACTGCCTATTCACAGTTTTATGCAGGTCGAACAGCCTCTTTTTTATGTCATCAAATTTATCGTCATGTTTCCTGACATACATCATATAAAGCATGTCTAGTTCAGATTAGCGATATATGAGGCAAGTTGAGCTCCTTGAGTTTAATTTGATATAGGGAAATTTCACAGAATTTACCAGGAGAAACTCAGTTATAAATTCAAACATCATATTTTCAAAAGAAGATTATGTATTTTCTCCTAATCTTTTAAAAGTACTTCCCCAAGGCCTGATTCTCAGTAGTTTTCACTTTAAGCTACGTCATACCTTGTTGAATATTAGTGTGTTGACTAAGGAAGTTTCCTGAATTATTATGTGGTAGCTAAATGTGGATCTTAATGACTTCTTACTGCTTTGTTTAATTAATATAATTAATAACTACTTCTTTTGATGAGTGGGATTTTTTTTGCATTTCTTTATTTTTTTCTTTTTCTCCCCCTAGTCTCATATTGCTGAATTTCCTAGGGAATGGCCCTAGGCTCAACAGATAACATAAATAACAATCTTAGGACTTCGGCCCATTTTTGTGCATGGCTTGATTATTCACACTGTCGAACATTATACATCTAATCTAGGCTAGGATCCTGGGAACTTTGGATAGTTGATGGACAGATGTAGGCTATTGCGTTGTCTGAATTTCTCTTGAGAGCTTTATTGCAAATAGAAGCAGCCTATCCTCTCTTAAAACCCTAATTTTAGACCTTAAGTTTTACCAAGTAAATGCCTCCATGTAAGTAGGGATGGCTTCAGCAATTTGAAATGTTATTACCTTATAGCAGTATGACATAGAGCTTGCTTACAAATCAACTTCAGCTTCTCATGAATTTCTCATTCCTAGGGTGCATAGGTGGAAATGACATCTATTAACCTTAAAGTCAAATACATGGACTTGCAGGGAGATTACTGTTCAGTGTATCTGAGCTCTTTATATAATAGCTCTCCCCAACTTCATCAAAAAACACCGAAAGTTGCCTCTTAAAGAAAAAAAGTTAACTAGGCAAGTTCATTAAGTGTGTATCTGTGTAATCCAACTACTTCAATTACACAGAAGTTAGAAAAAAAAAGCCAGGATGCCCCTATTGATAAACAAGGAGCTCCTGGATAAGCTTAAAACCAAAAAGGAGGCCTATAGAGGATGGAATCAAGAACGGACAGACGGGGTGGAATACAGAGAAACTCTCCAAGGGGCCAGGAACCACATTAGGCAAGGTAAAGCCCAGACAGAATTAGATCTGGCCAGGGACATCAAGTACAACAAGAAAATCTTCTTTTTTGTTTTCCTCAGGGATAAAGGCAAGAATAGTTAAGTTGTGGACCCCCTCTGGAAGGCAATGGGAGACCTGGTCACCCAGGACATGGAAAAGACTGAGTTACTGAATGACTTGTTTGCCTTGGTCTTCACTGACAATGACTCTAACCACACCACCCAAGTCACAGAGGGCAAAAACAAGGACTCTGAGATTGAAGAACTGCCCACTGTAGGAGAAGTTTAGGTTCAAGACCACCTAAGGAACCTGAAAGTTCATAAGTCCATGGGACTTGATGAAATCCATCCACAAGTCCTGACAGAGCTGACAGAAGAAGTAGCTAAGCCACTTTCCATCATAGTTGAGAAGTCATGGCAATCTGGTGAAGTTCCTGCTGACTGGAAGATGGAAACATAACTGCCATTTTCAAAACAGATGATAATGAAAGACCCAGGGAACTACAGGCTAGTCAGCCTCACCTCTGTGCCTTCTAGGATCATGGAGCACATCCTCCTAGAACCTCTGCAAAGGCATGCGGTAACAGCCAACATGCCTTCACCAAGGGCAAATCATGCCTGGCAAATTTGGAGGCCTTTTAAAATTAGCAACAGCACTGGTAGGCAAGGGCAGAACAACAGACATCATCTACCTGGACTTAGGCAAAGCGTATGACTCTGTCCCATACAACATCCTCATTGCAAAATTGGAAAGTCATGGATTTGATGGATGGCCCTCCGGGTGGATAAGGAACTGAATGGATGGCCGCGCTCAAAGGCTCAATGTCCAAGTGGCAGCCATTAACAAGTGGCGTTCCTCGGGGGTCGATATTGGGACCAGTGCTGTTTAACATCTTTGCCAGAGACATGGACAATAGGATAGAGTGCACTCTCAGCAAGATGGCCAATGACACCAAGCTCAGACATGTGGTCGACATGCTGGAGTGAAGGTATGCCAACCAGAGGGACCTGGACAGGCTCAGGAGGTGGGCCTGTGCCCATCCCATGAATTTCAACCAAGCCAAGTACAAGTTTCTGCACCTGTGACATGGCAATCCCAAGCAGAAATACAGGTTGGGTGGAGAATGGCTGGAGAGCAGCCCTGAAGAGAAGAACATGTGAGTGCTTGTGGATGAAAAGCTCAACATGAGCCGGCAGCATGCCCTGGCAGCCCAGAAAGCCAACCACATCTTGAACTGTATTAAAAGAAGAGTGGCCAGCCAGTCACTGAATGGGATTCTCTCCCTCTACACTGCTTGTGAGATCCACATGGAATCTGTGTAAAGATTCCATTTTTTCACACATGGAATACTGTGTACAGCTTTGGAGTTGTCCAGTGGAGGGACACAAAGATGATCAGACGGATGGAGCACCTCTCCTGAGAGCTGGGGTGGTTCAGCCTGGAAAAGAAGGTTCCTTATAGCAGCCTTCTAGTATCTGAAGGGAACCTAGAGGAGAGCTGGAGAGGGACTCTTTGTCAGGGCGTGTAGCAATAGGACAAGGCGTATTGATTTTAAACTAAAAGTGGGGAGATTTAGATTAGATACTAGAAAGAATTTCTTTAATGTGAGGTTGGTGAGACACTGGAACAGGTTACGCAGGTAAATTGTGGATGTCCCATCCCTGGAAGTGTTTAAGGCCAGGCTGGATGGGGCTTTGAGAAATTTGGTCTAGTGGCAGGTGCCCCTCACCCATGGCATGGGGTTGGAACTCAATGATCTTTAAGGTCCCTTCCAACCCTTTACTGTTCTATGATTCTATGAGGCTACTTTAATAAATAATCACATAATTTTTTTCCAATATATCTGAGATGAACTGAAGTGATAAAATTACTCCAATTTATTCTAATAATAGGGTATGACAGGGATTATATTGTTTTTTTCTGATTAAAATAAATGCAAAAATAAATGCTTGGTAGTCTTCCATGTTTATAACTAAATTCTGGGTGGCTAGAGACTTTAGTTTTTTCAGTGGTCCAGATAAAATTTTAGTAAGATTTTAATTTTCTATTTTGTATTGACAAGTCAGCATTTTGCAATGTTTAGCACAGCAATAGTTTTCTTAACTTCATAGATGAAAATATAAACAGATAGCATGATAATATCTGACATTCTGCTGTTAAACAAGAACTTCCTTATCTAATGTGGTGAAAGTAGTCTCCTCAGTAATTTTTGTAGTGAAATATTAAGCATTGGACAGCAACAGAGGAATTAAATTCATAGGTCAGTGGAACAAAATCAGTTCTAAAAAAATTATTTTCAGATTACTGATACACTGTAGAATTACTGTATATATAACATGTTCTTTAAAAATACGTATGTGCCCAAGCAATTTACATTGTTACTAATTGATGTGATAAATTTCTAATTCCTATAATAGAATATGTAGATTTTTTAGAATAGAATATTCATCTTATGAAAACAGAACTAGTTTAATTAATTTTATTAATTAAGCAACAGGTATACATTATACATCACTTCAAATTTCTTCTGGAAGTTGTCTTAATGACACTTTATCAGTTTGGGTTGGGTGGTTGTTTTTATTTTTTTGCGGGGGGGGGTTTGGTTGGTTGGTTGTTTTTTGGGTTTTGTTTGTTTGTTTGTTTGTTTAGTGGTAAGGAAGGACTTACTTTGAAAATTTTTAAGTATAAGTAAGCCATAAAGTTATTTAAACTTATTTGGAAATCTAACTCACACAACAACAATTTTCTCTCCTGTTATGATAACTTTATTTGGTAGGCAAAAACTGATGTCTCAATGCATACCTGATATACTGAATAACTGAAGGGGAGGTGGTGACGTTCAGTAGAAAGGACATGTAAGAGCTACACAGTTGTAATATTAATTCATTACCTTTTGTTGTTCTCTTATGCACATTTAATGCTTAAAGATTTTTCCCTCCTGAGAGAGAATAAAAGATGTAAGACAAAATTTTGCTTGTTCAAAACTAATTACAGTAAATTTTCTTGTGTCACATTTATGATAAGCAATTGTACCTAATCTTTGTATTTCTGTTCTTCAGTTGCATTTATCTCTAGATTCTATCTAAATGCTTTTAGAGTGAGTTATGCACCTGTTGATGAGATCCCAGAGGGATTTCACATATTCTTTGTTCTTCCCTCTTTCCCCATAGAAAATTCATACTTTGATATGCACAAAACTACCTTTGTTTCAATCCTCCTTTTTCTGGTTTCATGTCAGCTAAGAAATTAAAAAAAGCGGGTTTTTTTTAGAGAGAGAAAGCTCTTTTAATGTGTTCAAAAGGTGGTCACACTCTGGATGAGATCCTCTCAGGGGAGTATTGTTTTCAGAGCAAAACCATCTCTGCCTCCTAGGTGGTTTTATCCTCTTCTGTTTGCTATATGTTGAAAAGGAGATCATAGGCAGACGTACAATAACTTGTGTATCTCTGTCCAGAGAGCAGATAATCCTGCATCAGCTATTGTTACTAGCATTATCATTTAGCAGTATTTCTCTTTCATATGCGTATGTTAGGTTAAAGTTTACTATAAAAAAAAGAACAACATACAAGTGTGTTGACAAGAGCACATTACCATCCAAGAAATAATTTATAGGGAAGGAAAAACTTGCACCATTTGTGGTTTCCTTATTCATAATTCACACCTTAATGTTGTTGGTTTGGCAAGGAGAGAAAGAAATTATTAATCCTTCTCCATGCACACTCCAAAGCAGTGTAGTCTCTGCTGTGGCCTCTACGCCAAATTTGTGAACCAAGAATGTTTCAGAAAACCATATACTCCTCTGTCATGTGGATAAATTGACATTACTGTGCCCTAGCGTTATAGGTTGTTTCACAAGTGATATCTGTATGCAGAAGAACGTTAGATGCTACATCTAGAATTGATTCTTGCTTAGAATATGAAGCTGAGTGAATAGACCCAAAGTCAGTCATGCAGCCCAATAAACTGCCTGTGCTGTAAGCCTCAATTAACTGTATGGCAGCAATAACATCATACTGGCTATGGTCTCAAAGTCTTTCATGTCACTCATTCTCCTGAAAAACGAACCATGACATTTCTTGTTGCCAAACTCCTGTGACACTCGAAGTGATCTACATCTTTTGTTTAATTACAGTGGGACATAGGGGCTCTCTTCCATCTGTTTAAAAGCCTAGTAAAATGAGATCCTGGTTCCTTCCCTCTCTCTGCTTTTTTCCCGGCTTCCTCCTTGCATTCTAGCTATCTTGGCAGGAGCTCCTGATACACCATGTAAAGCATATTCCCATTAATAAGCATGATTATGCTAGTTCAGATTCTGTCATCCACCTGATAAAGAAACAGTTGCTGCTGAATTGTAAGGGGCTGATCTCTTACCATATCATATGTACCTATTTGCTGTTGAAGCTCTATTGCCATGCAGACTCAAAGTTTAGAAGTAGCTCAGAAGAGTAGTGATCCAGGAGTTGATAATTTTTCTTCCTTAATGCTCTGCTATGTCTTGCTTCGTACCTGGAATACTGAATTTCAAGCATATTAATTTTTTACAATTGTAGCACACTCCTTCATGTCTCTGTCCTCCCTCTTGTCCAGGCTGCCTGGCTGCTTATTCAGCTTGGGAAAAACTGACTTCTCTTGGCTTTTGCCTCTTAACTGACTTGAATATCTGCTGAATAAATGCAGTATTTGTGTGGGTATAACTGTTCTGTGGCAAAGGAAGAAATGCTCTGAAATGCATCTACACTTCTCTCCATCTTCAGCCACTAGAACTTGAATGTACCTTTGTTCTACCTGTGAATGTACCTTTGTTCTACCTGTATCTTTTCAGTAAGAAATGAGAGAAATGAAAGTTTATTTATCTTCATGTTATTTTTTAATGTGATTCAATTCAGCCTCTGTATTCTGAACTGTATCACCCAGAGGTTTAGATCACTTTGGCAAATTTAATTCTGGTTTCTGGGCAGTGATAAGGTATCCCATCCTTATTATAGTTTGTTCCTGCAATAGAACTTCTAGACATCAGTTTGGCTTCCAGCCTTCAAACATGACCTGAATTTTATTTACTTGGAAAATAGCACTCTAAGTTTTGTATCAGGTAACAGTTGCCTTCATTTAAGCAGGAAGATCATTATATTATTATAAATATCTATCTGGTTATTAGAACTGTAGTCACTAAAGTTTGTTCTGAATACTGTTTTAGGTTGTCATAGCTGTCATGTTATAGTTATTATTACTATAATTTCCTTAAGGTTCTTTTTCAGTTTATAATGGCAGGTAATAACAACACTGGTGAATGCCAAGTAAAACGGACAGCAAAAACACAGTGTCAGGATCTGATGTACAGCAACCTGAAGTTCTTTTTGAGAATGCAGAGAGATTTTAACTGCAAAAGTATCAAAAGATAAATACTGTTGACATTTGTTTGTAACTTGAGAACCAGATAAAACCTGTGACTTCCCTCCCCACCACACACCCCCACTATAGAATCATAGAATCATTTAGGTTGGAAGAGACCCTTGGGATCATCAAGTCCAACCATCAGCCCTACTCTACAAGTTCTCCCCTACACCATATCCCTCAACACCACATCTAATCTACTCTTAAACACAGTCAGGGAGGGTGACTCAACCACCTCCCTGGGCAGCTGATTCCAATGACTGACCACTCTCTCTGTGAAAAATTTTTTCCTAATGTCTAGCCTAAACCTACCCTGCTGCAGCTTGTAGCCATTCCCTCTTGTTCTGTTGCTCATTGCCCGTGAGAAGAGACCAGCACCAACCTCCCTACAATGCCCTTTCAAGCGGTTGTAGAGAGTGATGAGGTCTCCCCTCAGCCTCCTCTTCCTCAAACTAAACAATCCCAACTCCCTCAATCGATCCTCATAAGCCTTATTCTCCAGGCCTCTCACCAGCTTCGTTGCCCTCCTCTGTACTCGCTCCAGCACCTCGATATCTCTCTTGTGTTGAGGTGCCCAGAACTGGACACAATACTCAAGGTGCGGCCTCACCAGTGCAGAGAACAGGGGGACAATCACCTCCCTACTTCTGCTGGTCACACTATTTTTTATGCAAGCCAGGATGCCATTGGCCTTCTTGGCCACCTGGGCACACTGTTGGCTCATGTTCAGCCTCCTGTCAACCAGCACTCCCAGGTCCTTTTCTGCCAGGCAGCTCTCCAGCCACACTTCCCCAAGCCTGTAGCGATGCATGGGGTTGTTGTGGCCCAAGTGCAGGACCTGGCACTTGGCCTGGTTGAAGGCCATGCCATTAACATTGGCCCATCTATCTAGTCTGTCCAAGTCCCTCTGTAGAGTATCCCTGTCCTCAAGCAGATCAACACTCCCACCCAACTTAGTGTCATCTGCATGATTATGATTACCTTATGATTATGATTATGATTATGGAATCCAGCTTTGATAAACTAGGAACATTCACTATTCCAGGATCCCACAAATTCCAGAATCCAAAACTAATCCATTTCTAATTTGGCACAAAGATACAGTAATGACAGGGGTTTTCCACTAGCCCATAGTGGAAAGTCAAATATACTTAATGTGTTGTATAATGACTGAAACCTCTTTTGGCTTCTTCTTATTAGTACATTCTACTGTGTATGTATTTGGGCATTTTGAAGAACTTTCCATCTTGGTAAAGAAAGATATTTTAAAAAAATAAATAAAACCAAACCAAACCTGTCCCAAGAAGCAGAACAAAGAAACAGTCATTGAAAAACTATTTTAAGAAGGAGAATGAAAGAAGGGGAAAGAAGACTCGGATCACTTACCATGATTTCATATTTTTCCCTAGTGAAGGGATAACATAAGCAAATGCTTTATTTCTCATTACCCCATGTTATTGTAAGGTTTTCTTTCTATGAACAGAAGAGGATTTTTTTGATTTTTGTTCATTGTATAACAGCATAGTCTTTTGTTTATTTAGATAGACTACACAAGGTACCAACTAATAAAATCAAACTATCTAATTCTACAATGTATTATAGTTGCCAAAGACATACCAAAGGAAAGACTTGGAGATTAAAACAGGAATAGTAAGAATCTTATTGAGAAGGTCTTACCAATGCAAGAGCAAGCCAAAATTTTCACATACAGAAGATACATTATTTATCAGCAAAAGTAAACTGTGAGTAGAAAACAAACAGGAATGAATCTAGAGGTTGATTACAAGGAAAAAAAAATGCTAATTTTAGTTCTAGGGGGTTTCCTGGTATAGAATGTCAGACGAATTACCTGAATGTGTGGTGGTGAAATAGTAATCGTAAAAAATATTTGGTGAAAACAGGAGAGACCAGAATCATTAAAGAAAAGAAGACTTGCTTTGTCATTAGGCTTTTTGAAGTGTTTGTCGCCTTGAATTTTATTCTGCCTACATATATTAATGAAGCATTGCATTTCTTGTGCTGCTGTGGTCTAGATAGGAAATTGAACAATGTACCTTAAAATCTGACTAGGCTACAATTCAAAATTAAATTGTAATATAACTAAATTGAAATTAATGAAATTGAAATTAATTGAAATCTAGTAGAATTAAAGTTGTATATAAATTAAGTTGTTTTTATTCCTTCTGTGCTTGCACTTAGAATGGTAGTTTTATATCTAATTCTTTCCCATGGTAAAAAAAACAAGTTTGCTTTTACAGAAATGACCGATTCAGTCTTAATATAATGAGATGCTAATAAAAGTCTTTGCCTCAATTTCCTTTGTTTCATCTGTACTTACTTACATGAACTTGACAGCCCAGCCATTTGTACTAGTCTTTTGCAACAGGGAGTAAAAGCTTCTTGAGAGCCCCAAGTTCTGCTGTCTTAGATGTATTTTTTCTTCAGCAATGTGTAAAATAACAAAGAACCAAATTCTGATCCACAGTAATGCACTTTTAATTAATTTCATTAATGACATACTTATTTGCACTTTCAGCTTTATAAACTAGATTTGAATAGCTGCCATGTATCAGTAAAAGGCTATATATTTTAAAATTGCAAAATCTTGCACTGAAAGGATATTATCTGTACCAATGAAAATAATATCCACACATACTGAACAATTGCATTGTCAGGAAAATTATCTTAATGACTTTGAATCTAATCATCATGGATGGTATGTAGGTAAATAGTTCAAACCAGATATTTATAGATAAATACTATAGTGTATGTATTTTGGAGGAGGTGATATGTGCTTAATACATTCTATAAATATGCAAAGCAAAGAATTATGGAGGCTTTCAAAAAGTGCCTTGGCTGGAAAAGGTGGTTTCTTTTGTAATGTGAGTAATATCAGTTGCAAAGACAGTGTCTCACCGGTCACCTATTGAGCTAATGCAACCTCTTGTAATGTGCATCTCACTATACTAACCTCTTGTCAATCCTAAAACACTCAATATTACTACTCTGGGAGTCTGTATGCCATCTTAAGCATCTTGGAAAGGGCAAGCCTTAAGAGAGTCTCAGGTGTAGCAAGTAAAGCATCACTAGAGTTGTTACTTCTGCTGAGAATGAACATTTAGATCCACATCCTAGGAATAAAATATTCTATGGCTTTGTCGTTTCTGCAGTTTCTGTCAAAATCTTGAGTCACTATCTTCTCTTTATCTACAGCTCCTGTGTTCAACACACACACAAAAGTGTATCAAAGTTACCACTTTTGTGGGGAAAAAAAAAAAAAAAAGAATCCCACAGCATTTCTTTTTAATAATTGTTCGGCTACAAAATTTTATTGATATCCTTCTATGTTCCCTCTAGAGGATGTAAAGCACAAAAGCATTGCCACAGAACATATAAAATTACAAATGAAATTTATTGTAAAAAGTAGAATGTCTTCTAGACTGGTGTCAGTATTTATTTCATTCATAAACCAAAACTGTAGGTATAATATATTCATCATCAGCAAGTTCATGTGTGTAAATTGCCATTCAACAGTATTGACTGATATAAGACAGATATTGAAAAGACAATTTAGATTTACTCTTCCAAACATAAACTGTTCCACAAGAGCACTGTAAAAACTCCTTCAAGGTTTTGTGTTGTGCTTCACATTTAGGGTTAACTACATAATTTGGTTGTGTCATAATCCACTGTGTTTGGCAATTTGGCATTAAAGGCTTGCAAAGCAGATTGAATCCTCACCACTTCACTGGTAGACAGTTTGAGTCTATGACGGAGCAAGCAAGAGAACAGGTCTAGACGACGTTGACCAGGTGGAGAGAGTTTATTTACACGATCCCGAATCTCTAACAACTGCAAAAGTGCTGAGTCCTGTGATCCCTGAGTATAGGGGTAGTCCAGCTGCAAAATCAAGTCTCGAATTGCTTCTGGGTCAAAGTGCATGCTGTAGCCAAACACTTGGATGTTATTGATTTTCATGTAGCCCAGATTTCTTGAGGGATCAATAAATTCCAGGGGCTCATAGTAGATGCTTTCATTGCCATTTGGACCATTTGACTTTATTCGACTCCTCAAATAGATGTGCACAGTTTCAAAAAATGTCTTCCACTTGTTGCCCAGTGTCAGCGTCCAGTTATAACACTGAAGGGGTAAGTCCAGTTTAGTCCGCTCCCAGTCTGGGAAATTATTTTCATTCACAGGCATAAACCAGCTCTCGGAGTGGCTGCCCCCAAAAGGGTTGACGTAAACAGCAAGCACAGGCTCTAAGGTGCTGTTTTTCGTTAGGCAAATCTGAAGAGAGAGACCTAGTATCATATGGACAAGGCTAGACTTGTACTTGTTACTCTTAAGGGTAAGAAGCATCCGTTTGCGCCAAGAAGGATCAAACCAGCTGTTGAGGCGCATGTCATTACTGATGAAAATGGCATGGACCTCAATTCTCCGGTCTGTCTTCTGCAATAAATACTTCATTTCCATGTCCTGAAGGTCAGTCTCAAACCCAATGTAGTGCTCTGTTGAATCTGCCACTTCAGGCTTGCAAAGCCCTTGGCTCAGCATGTAGCCAGCATTGCAGCTCCCACAGCGGGTGCGATTGTCAGGGGCACAGCTCAAGCACGCAGAGCCATCTCCAACTGTGCAGGGAAGGAACCCATGGCAGGCAACCTGGTCATTAGGACAGGTGCATGTGTGAGTCTCTTCAGAAAAGCTTCCCAGGAGACCATTTTCATTGCAGTAGAGAAAGGACTGGATGCGGTTGAGCCAATAGTTGGAAGATCTGCAACATTAAAATAACTTACTTTAACACAGAGACACCTGCACACAATAAATACAACCTTGTTATTTTTTATTGGAAAGAGAAAAATAAATCTGTTTTAGAAGAAGATTTAGGCACTAAACTCAGATGACAGCATCTGCTGTCAAATAAATACACATATAAATCACCTTTTAATAATGCAAAATAACATAAGAAAAGTTTTATTATAAACTCACAGACACAACAGAACCAATTATTTCATGTATTTGCTTTCTCTGTATTTCTGTCAAGGAAGCCTGACAAGGAGCCATCTTTGTTTGTCTGCAGATTAACATCTTTTCCAGCCTCAATTATGATCTTGAAATTCTATGCAGTTCAGATTATTTTTCCTAATACTATATGATCAAGGAGGTGTTTTGTATGTATCTAAGTGTGTATAACTCTGTACAATCTCTCTATTTCATTACGAAGATTTGTTTAAGTTTGCAAGCTTTTTTGTTACTGGCTGGAGCTGCTTTGTTTGATAGACAATGACCAAAAATGCTTTCCTGGAATAGCAAATAGTACCCTGTAACCCAATAAAACAGATTCAGTCTTAATTCTTCAAATGACTTCCAGCAAAACCATATCCCTACAGGAAGCCACACATGAGCATGCTGTGTTTACTTTTCATCTTTGGTGATGAAATAAAAAGACCGCTTTAACTTTCTTGTCATCTCATTTTGGTTTCACCAGAAGCAACAGTTAATGTCCTAGTTCACAGTAGGAAAAGAGATATTGAAATAGTTTAGGCTGATGAGGCATCGTCACTAGAGCAAAGACAATTGGAACAACAGAGTTACATGGAAATAGTCAAGAGAAAAATTATCTTCTGTCTTTGTCTGCATTTTTCAGTTCATATTAAACATAGCAATGCACATTTTAAAGATCTTCTTTTGTCTGCTGCAGAGTCAGATTTATTGTTGCCACCTGAATTATAATGGTTGTAGGGTTTTTTTCCCTTTCCATTGCATTCTTTCAAATAGAATATGCAAAAGTCTCATTTACTGCTGACTTTTAAAGCCAGATCTGAATTTGTCCTAAGTGTTGAATGGTTCAGAAGTCTTTTTTTTGTGTTTTTTGGTCCTTTTTTTGTCCTTTTTTTGTCTTTTTTTTTTTCTTTCTGACTATAAAATAAATGCTAAAACTAAAAATCTATGGCATTTCAAAGCAGATTCTTTAGAAACATTAAAATAAAAATAAGTAAAGTTACATCACTGTGTACTCTGGTGAGTTTGTTTCATTAGTTTATTTCCTCTCCCATTTATTGGTTGAGGGTTGGATTCTTGGTTGTTTAGGGTTGGTTTTTTTAATATATCTATACTCTTTTAGTACTTTCTAGAAGTGTAAATAAGTATAATAACATCCATGACATGAATGCCTAAGCACCATTGTTCTGTGTGTATCTTTGAAAGTCAGCATTAAACATAAATATTTTGAAAAATTTATTCCTTCATTTCCTAAATAAATCATAATGCCCTTTCTACAAGCAAGGTCAATGTCACAAAATAAAATTGACTTCAAAAATTAGCAGAATATTAAAATTATTGCTCTAGCAGGTGGAAGTTTCTGTGTACTTTTTCTGAATTGTTTAGACAGTAATCTGTACCCATGGGGCTTGCCTGGCAGCTCATAGGAACTGCAGTGCGGGTGTGTTATGATCCTGTTTCCCATTATGGGATGAACTTTGCAGCCAGGCTATGTATGGTCTACCTTACTGCTAACAGACGTATCATACATCATAGCAATCAAAATAGAGAAGATCCTTGTCCAAAGGAGTGAAACTAAACTTTCAAAGGTCTCTCATTGCAGCTTTTTCCTAACTCTTTATGGTTATCTGTGCTTATTTAGAACTGATATTGGCTTCCAAAAAGTGTTAGATGTAAAAGTTTGGAGGTTTTACTTCCCTTTAAATCTTTGGGTTATGCCATTTGCTGCACAATAGCCTTTATAAAGTTGTTATTTGATTTATTATCATGGACAGATAACTGGGCAGATTTCAAGAATATGTCATTTGCTTTTTATTCTCCAATTTTTCTGCTCGTACCGTTACTACCAGTTGGTACCACATGACTAGTGTCTCAAGGTTAAGGGCTGATATTGATCAGATTTTTAACTGTGAATTTTAGCATCCTCTTCCACTTCTTTTGCAAACAGGGGTCCATGCCTTTGAAAAGTTTTGTTATATATTAGGAGTACATTTCCAGAAAACCTCATTTTGCTTAGATGAACTCTGAGTTTCCATTTCTGGATTTGTATTCATCTCAGTAGAGGATAAACAATTGACAACTTACCATAAAGATTTTCCATCTATCATAGAGTGTCAATCACAGAGATTCTTGGGATACTCACACAAAATACCAACTGTGATATGTAGTTTCTAGCATCTAATGATATGTTTGTATGATATATTCTAGTTAGAAGAAAGCTAACTGTGCCTGAGCTCCAAAGTCAAAGACCCATATGACCACATTAGTTTTTCAGTTTTTAATGTCATTTTTTTTGTTCTTTTTATTTTTAATGAGCCTACCTTCCTTTGTTTTTTGTTAAGGGATAGAAGTCACATTCTAAAAGTGAAATGAAAAATGAAAATGTATTTCATGAAAATACATAGCTATATAATTAAGTACTTTTCCTTTCTAAAATTTAGTTATCAGGGGGTTTATTAGAATTTAGTTTATTAAAACAACTATTTCTTTGATCACTGGTGGCTGCAAGGAGATCAAGAACTTTAGAGGGAGAGATATTTTCTCCTCATTCCAACTAAAGTTCAAACAATAACCTTCTAATACTTTTTAGTTTATCTTGGGATGCTTGTGACGGATGAATAGAGATCCTTTGGTGAGAACAGGTGGGCAGGGAGCATAGCTGCACTTCACACAAAGGAGTACTTTGAACTAAAACTTTGCTATTGAATGAACAATGAACTGGCCAGGATCTTAAGGACTGGGATCAAAGGAGAACCTTCCTTGCCCAACCAGAGGAAGCAACATGACCACAATTCCTGTCTTTCATGCAGGAATTCAGCCATCTCAGCAGAGATGGTGGTGGTGGGGTAACATGACAGTAGTCCATATGGATATGCATGAAGTTGAGTAAGCACAGCAGGAGGCTGACTTTGATGCACAGGGCTCTCCTGTATGAGCTCAAAAAACAACAATTCTAAGTTGAAAGTCAGGAAAGGCTAATTGTGGGGACTACAGAAACATGTCCTGGCTATATGGTGATTAAATTACATGACATTTCAAAACACAGCCTGTTTTGAAATGCGTGAGCAATGTGAGTGGTAACACAAATTGGTTCTAAATGGAAGTTTTCAGCAAGAGTCAGACTGAGGAATCTGAAGCCTGCTGCTGAAGGAGAAAGGAGACCTGGCAACGGAAATTATTAATGCATTTAGAGCCTTCTTTTCCTTGCTCTTCTCTAACAAGATCTGTTTTATGGTGCAGAAATGCAGTCTTGCACCTGACCTATTTCTATTTAAGGAGGTCCGTCTGTTCTCCCAAGTCAAAGGTGATAGGAGAAGAGGAAATCACTTCAAGTCATGCCAGGGGAGGTTTATGTTGGATATTAGGAAAAAAATTTTACACTGAAACGTTTATCAAGCATTGGAATGGGCTGCCCAGTGAGGTGAATAAGGCAGTACCTCTAGAGGTATTCAAAAGACAGGTTGATATGGTGCTTAGTGACATGGTTTAGTGATGAGTTGTTGTATTTTATCAGTTAGGTTGATGGTTGGAGTAGATGACCTTATAGGTCCCTTCCAACCTAGACTATAGGTCCCTGGTTCTATGCAAGGGTTCAAGCTGGATATATCCCCTAGAAAGCAGCTTAATGGGAAAGCAACTGAGATCATAGAAAATACGAAGCTGAATAGGTGAACATGAGCTAAAACTATTGTCTTGTAGCAAAGAAGATCAAGTGCATAAGTATAACCTTCAGGTCAAGGACAGGAAATATTCCTCCATGTTTGCTATTTGCAAAATGACATCTGGGACATTGTGTCTGGGTTTAAAGCATCTGTACAAGAGCATTATCAACAAACGGAAGCAAATCCAGTGTAGAGCTACCAAGATCTTCAGAAGGCGGGAGCACTTAAAAAATTAGGAAAGCCTGAAGGAAGTGAATTTTTTTAGGCTGAAGAACATATGACTAAAGGAAGATATAAATGTTGTCTCCAAATACTTTCGGGAAGGATGTAGAGAAGATGGGCCCAGACACTTCTCCAAGATGTATAAAAATAGGAGAAGACGCAATGTGCAAAAATGGCAGGAAAGCATTGTGAGGTTGCCCAAACACACTATGAAGTTGAAGAGTGATATCAGAAATCTCCATGACTGGAGGTGTTAAAAAATTATGGTCCAAGACCCTGACCAGACTTTGAAGGTGACCCTGGTTTGGGTAGCTAACCTGCAAAGGTCCATTAGAACCTAAATTATTGTAGAAATCTGTTTTAATTTTACTTGAAGATAGAATTTTTAAGAGAATTGCAAACAATATTATTATAAGTATTAAATCAGTACATAATTGTCCTGCTTCAGAGATTTTTATGTACTTCTACAACTTAATATTTCACGGTGCTACCCTCCCTCAGTGACTACTGCCAGTACAAGTCGAGTAAACCTCTAACACCAAGGGAGAAAATTAATTTATCTTCCTGGATAATGTATAAGCCACCCAAGATTTTACTATTTTTCCTTAGCTTGTTATTCATACAAGACCAACCTAGTCTGAGCTGTATAATATCCTCCACAAGAACCTCAGGCACAGGCTGACTTCACACAAAGGACTGACATTCCAGTTCGGTAATTACTCTTTATTATGCAATGTAGTTGTGCAAACATCATTAAAATGAAAAACTGTTCATAGAAAATCAAAACATCTGTCAAATATCTGTTTGGACTTTAAAGGGATACAGTTTTTCTTTTTCTCTTAGGTAATTTTGCCTTTTTCTCCAGACAATGGCAGAGTGTGGGAACACTTTTTGAAGCTCAGTGAAACAACAAATATCTCACTTTTCTTCCAGGTAATTATTTTCTTCACATAAGATTCAGCCAATGTCATTGCTTGATGTCATCCATTAGATTTCCTTCTTCTACTACATTAGATCTAATTATTCTTTAATTTTCGACGTTAGGTGTCTGAACTAGTGCTTGGTTGTCTATGTACTCTATGCAAATTTGAGTATAGCATTCCTAATTCCTTTCTTTCATTATTACCGTTTGACACATTCAAGATCTATTCCTTAAGCTGATGCCAGAAAGAAAAATGGTTATTAACTCTGTCATAGGACTTCATTGTATTTTCCCACTATTTAATTTTTTTTCAAAATTGACTTGATATGTAAAGTCTACAGAAGTCACGGGAAAAATTCCCGTTTATCATGATAGGGACAGAATCTGAATCTCTGACAAAAGGCTACTTGAGTTCAGATTGAAGTCGGTAAGAAGCTTTACTCAAAATTTAGTATACTTTTTTTTACTATACTCTTCAGATGTAATAAATTCTTGGTACTTCGTTTCTCACAACAGAATCACAGAATCACACAGAATGACAGAACAACAGGAGTTGGAAGGCATCTCTACAAGTCATCTAGTCTAACTCGCCTGCCAGACCAGGGTCTCCTAAAGCAGGTTGCACAGGATGACATCCAGGTGAGTTTTGAAGGTCTCCAGAGACAGAGACTCCAGCACCCTCTGGGAAGCTGGTTCCAGTGTTCTGCCACCCTCAAAGTAAAGGAGTTCCTCCTCATATGTATATAGAACTTTCTATGTTCAAATTTTTGTCCATTACTTCTTGTACTGTTACTGGGCACCACTGAAAGAATCATAGAATCATAGGAACACAAGTATGGAAAAGACCTACAAGATCTTGTCCAATCATCCTCTTATTACCAGTACTACCCACTAAGCTACTAAAGACTGGCCCCAACCTCCTGACACCCCTTTTTAAGTATTTATAAGCATTGATAAGATGCCCCCTCAGTCTTCTCTTCTCCAGACTAAAAACATCCAAGTCTCTTAGCCTTTCCTCATAAGAGAGGTGCTCCAAGCCCCTAATCATCTTCATAGCCCTTTGCTGTACTGTCTCCAGCAGTTCCCTGTTCTTGAACCAGGGAGCCTAGAACTGGACACAGAACTCCAGATGTGGCCTCACCAGGGCAAAGTAGAGGGGGAGGACAACCACTTTTTCTGTACACATTCCCAGTCTTCTTTCATTTTTAATCAATTTAATTTAATTACTTATATTCTCATTGTTTCAATGTTGGACTAGTGACAAAGGATGCTTCTCTTAAGCAGTTGCTTCTGTTTATAGAAGCTAATAAATAAATTAAGACAATTAGCTTCTGAGGGAAGGTCTTCAATTATTCTTTTAATGACACTGCAAATATTATTATTTGATTTGGAAAATTCCGTTTACTGACCTGATGTCTTAGTTTTCTAAAAGTTGAGATATAGAACTTCTGACTTCCAAACACAGTGAAACTAGCAAGTCTTCCTATTTCCTTCAATAAGCTTCAAATCAAAATGTTATGGGTGAAATATTTGTGCCTTTACCACCGTGTAAAACTACGTTAGAAACTCTAAACAAAAGTTACTTTTGGTGAATCATACACTTGAAATCACTTTAACTTAGAAATAAACTAATATTTAATTTAACAAAATTAAAAAAAAAAACCCAACACCTTGATAAGGATAGGACACTTCTTATCAAATTATATACTGAATTAGAGCTCAAAAAATTATTTAGATTTTTTTTTAAGTCTTCTTTTGTTTATTAACATTGAGTCATTAAAATCAACCTTTCAAAAATTGCACAATGTTACAAAAGAAGTGTCCAGGATGGAATTTCTATGAAAACAGAAATATTATTGAATGTCCTGTCTGCTGAATACTGTAGTCTTTAGAGGAAATTGACCATTAAGCCTATGCTCTGACTTACACAGAATAGAACACTGAGCCACATAACCCATATAATTCACATACTTCTGCCTTATAATTATGACCCCTAAACTGGCTCTCCACTATTCTGAGGTTTCAGTCTCACTTTTGACTGCATAGAGTTTCTAATCACTTGAACCATGTCTCTTTTGTTGATGAACACGTCCCAGCTTTGGAGTCCTCAGCATTAGAAGGACATGGACCTGTTGGAGCAAGCCCAGAGGAAGGCCATGAAGATGATCAGAGGGTTAGAGCACCTCTCCTATAAGGACAGGCTGAAAACTGGGGACAGGTTCAAGGGCAGGTTGGATGGGGCTTTGAGCAACCTGGTCTAGTGGGAGGTGTGTCTGCTCATGGTACGAGTTTGGAACTGGATGATTTTTGATGTTCCTTCCAACCTAAACCATTCTATGATTCTATCAATATACTTAATTGTGTCTGACAATACTCCACAAATTTTCTCAATTCTTAAAATTTACTGGGAAACAGAGTTAACTAATTACAGTTTAATAAGCTCCTGCTCCACTCTCTTACTTTCAAATATATTCCTAGTGTACTATAAGATCAGGCTGCTGTTGCTGGATGACGAGCATCTCATGGGTGAATCTTCTGTAGGTGGCAATGGCTAACATGATTTCAGCCAGAATACTTACAAGATAAAGAGAGCCTGCCATATAATCTCATATTTACATAAGCGTGACAAAAAAATAGGATAATCCAATGGAAGTCAACATATCAGCTAACATCAGCCAGGTTTTTGATGAGAATCATCTTCATAAAAATATAATTTTAAAGTGCTTTGGTAGGAGAAATAATTCTACATGAAGCTGTACTGCACTATCTCTATATGAAATGCTTTCCAATTCTTAAGTGTATTTAAAATATTTTGAAATATATTTTTGGTTTTACTATGAAATAGCTTTACTTTAAGAAAAAGATAATTCATTGGAACAACAGCAGTTGCAAATTTAATCCAAAACATGAGCTTACTCTTGTTCAATACACTCTAATATTAAATGTAAGAAAAAAGCAGTATGGTCACCCTACATAATAGCTGTAGCTATTTAATCATGATATGACACTTTTACCTCCTTCTCTCCCTCACTAAGTGCTTAACATCTGTTGTATATCAGATGGCTCCGTAGCAGATGATGAGTACTCAGTGAGGCAGATGCTAAGTAAAAAATTGAAGACAATTTAACAAGAAGTATATAGGCAGTAAAATACCCATCACCTATTTTTCCCTCCTTTAGAGGCTAAGTCCACTGTAAATCTGTCAATGCCAAATGCACTTACAGGCATCTTTAAAATGTCATACTCTTGAACTGGTGGGAACTACAAATATGACTCAAAATAATTTGGGTTTGTGCTGTGATTTGTAACAAGAACATTAACCACTCCTAAATTTTATAATGATCTTTATGTTATTGCACTACTGGCAATCAGGGTAAAACTATTGACTGCACAGTCCTGAACAGTCACCAGAGGCCACTGAGTGATTAGAAGAATAAATGGTTTTAGTTTATTCAGTCTCAAAAAATTAAAACAGTACTATAAACAGAGCTTAAATACACATGCCTGAAATTATTTTACTATGACTCCTGTTACAGGTGAGACTTTCAATGATGCCTGCAAATCCTGATAAAAAATATGATAAGAAGGAGGAGTGCAGCTGTTCTGAGTTCACATCTTACAATTTCAAAGCTGGATCCACCTGAGCTAGATACTTTAAACCTTATCTGTATGGCCCGTGGTGAAAACAAGGTAAGTATACTCTGAAACAGGTAAGAAATGGGATAAATTTCTAGATATACATAAAGGAAAGAAAGGCCTCTGCCTAGAGGGTTGCCTTTGCTCAAATCTCTTGCTAGCATGCACAGAAAGAGTATTAATTGGCTATGAAATTTTTATGGAAATGCTATTTCCATATGCTAAAATTGCTTCCAGCATAGAAGTGGATGGGAGAGCTAAAGAAATATAGCTTAGTGTGAGACTCCTTTATGATGGCTTTACTACAGGAAAGGGACTGCGTGAAATAAGAGGTTGATTCTGGGATTATATTCACAGAATCACAGAATATCAGGGACTGGAAGGGACCTCGTAAGATCATCTAGTCCAATCCCCCTGCTGGAGCAGGGACACCTAGATCAGATCACTCACGAACACGTCCAGGTGAGTTTTGAACGTCTCCAGAGAAGGAGACTCCAACCTGGGATTAGTAAAAATATAACCTAAATTTACGTTTGTTCATGGAACTAAAATATCTTGTTCTGCTCTGCTAATTTCATTTCAATCCTTCAGCCCTTGCATCACCATTCTGCAGCTGTTTACTATTCCTGCCCCCTTTCTTAAGGATGGTAATCTAGATTTTAAAACTAATAATGCATGTCACTTTCAAATTCCAGATAGTCTGTGTACTATGAGAAGTAGAGGAATTAAACCCCTCTATTTAATGACATAAACCTATTATACATCATAGAACAAAACTGCCATGAATCATAGAATCAGATAGGTTGGAAGAGACCCTTGGGATCAAGTCCAACCATCAGCCCTACTCTACAAGTTCTCCCTTACACCATATCCCTCAACACCACATCTAATTTACTCTTAAACACAGTCAGGGAGGGTGACTCCACCACCTCCCTGGGCAGCTGATTCCACTGACTGATCACCCTTTCTGTGAAAAACTTTTTCCTAATGTCCAGCCTAAACCTACCCTGCTGCAGCTTACAGCCATTCCCTCTTGTTCTATTGCTAACTGCCCGTGAGAAGAGACCAGCACCAACCTATGAGTTACGTGATATTCTAGTCTAAGCAATATTTTAAAATTAAAATATTTAGTATTTCATAGGATATTTCTAGTTAGCTTGTTCTGACTTAATTTACTATTTGTGGCTTTAAATATGTTAATATTGCACCCTTTTAATTCTCATAGAAAAGGTTTTTCTACAATGAAACATTTCTGCCATATAAACACTAAAATGGTTATAAAAAAACATTTTAAGATGACATGCACACAATTTTTTTGACACCGCTATAATCATAATGACAATTGTGCTATACTGAATTAGGAATCAACATGCTTTGTAGTACCATCTATTTATTTAAAGAGGTTGAAATCAGAGACAGACTTTGCAAGCTTTTACAAAATTATGATAGCACAGTCGGGGCAAGAGAAATACTAGTCTGATTCATTAATAGCGTTAAAAGCAGAATGAAAGCACCAGAGGTGTTAGGAAAAATAGTTTGCATCGACAGAGGGAAGAAAGATCACCCACCCACACCCACAGACACACACACACACAAATAAACAAGCAAAAACCTCTATTAGATATCTATTGTGTATCTATGTGTGTGGACTTGTTTTTGTAGTGTTAGATGAGTGTAAAAATCATCTTGGGACACAAATTATCCACTAATTCAGTAGGTTTTCATATGGACTTTCACAGATATATATTAAAGTATAATTATTAGGTTAAAAAAAAGGTATAAAAAGCTAATCTAGATGCTGCAGTCAGATTAATATGCTGCTTTAAGACATTAGAAAAGTAACAACAAAGTTTACTATAACATTATCAACTTTTTTTGTGTGTTAAGGAAAACCAAAGTATTATAAATTGGACAAACCGAAAGTAGATCTCCCACTCCTCTGCTTTTACAGAGATAGGTAAAATAAGATAATGCCACATACATAACGGTAAGCAATGATAAAATCATAAAATGGTTTAGATAAGAAGGGACCTTTTAGAGATCATGTGGTCCAATCATACCGCCACAAACAGGGACATCTTCCCCTAGAACAGGTTACTCAAAGCCCTGTCCAACCTGACCTTGAACATATCCAATCATGGGGCATCGACAGCTTCTCCAGGCAACTTGATCCAGTGTTTCACCACCCTTATCCTAAAAAAACAAAAATCTTCCTTATGTCCAGTCTAAACCTATACTCTTTCACTTTAAAACCATTGTACCTTGTTCTGTCACTACAGGCCTTGCTAAAAAATCTCTCTCCATCTTTCTTATAAGGCCCTTTTGTATATTGAAAGGACTCAGTAAGGTCTTCTAGGAACCTTCTGTTCTCCAGGCTGAGCACTGTCAATGCCTTCTGTCTTTCTTCGGAGAAAAGGTGTTCCATCCCTCTGATCATTTTTGTGGCCCTCCTCTGGACCTGCTCTAACAGATCTTCATCTTTTATGCTGGCGGGCCCAGAGCTGCACACAGCACTGCAGGTGGGGTCTCACAAGAGTGGACTAGAGGGGGAGAAGCACCTCCCTTGACCTGCTGGCCACGCTTCTTTTGATGCAGCCCATGATGCAGTTTGCCTTCTACACTGCAAGGGACATTGCTGGCTCGTGTTCAACTTGCTGCCCACCAGTAAACTCCTGTCTAATTTAGGAGTATCTTTGGATCTCAAAATACATATAGCTGTGAAGAAATTGTAATGTTTATTACATTTATGTAAAAAAATGTAGTGTTACATAAATTATACATAAATTTATGTAAAAAACAAAAGTAATGAGGACAAGGCTTCATCAAGTTGCTTGTATATATGCTGGCATAAACCTAATTTGAATACATAATCTGTTGGAGGAGGTGAACAAGCAAGGGCCTGTAAAACTAACTGTATTCCCTTGTCAATATACATCCTGAGGGCAAAGGCATAGGTTCAAAGACAATCTAAGATGTAGCTGTAAGGTACCTTTGCAACAATAACAAAATGTACCAGCAGCTCTAGTTTGCAGTGGAAATTCTAGAATTACTATAAATAGTGGCCTTCATTGAAAGGTCTTCATATTTAACGCAGCAGATCACAAGAGCTCCTGAAAAATGTATAACAATTATTGCATATTTTGATGCTATACTTAGGGTAAGAGAAAGCACCATCATTGTTTTGTAGTAAGTTATTCAAAACAGGTGTAAAATAGAAATTTTAGTTCAGATATTGCAGACAATTTCTGAGCTGGAATATTTCAATTTTTTGTTAGGATGATTATAAACCATGTGAAAGGGTAGCGTAGCTCTAAACCATACTAAAAATGCAAAAAAAAACAACCAACCCCAACCAAAAAACAACCCCATGCTGTTGAACCTATCAAGTTTTAATTGCACTGAGGGGTAAATATGGAAAGACATATAGTGCCATAAAAATCAGCAATCAATTGTATGATTTTCTGGAATTAAACCTTGTTCCCACAGGTAAAATCAGAACCTCATTAACAGCCAGGAGCCGAAAGGCAAGTCCATGATTACATCTGTGAAACTGATACAAGACCATTATTGTTTCCTATTTTCCTACTGGTTTTGAAACAAGATTTCTATTCCTATTTAGGCATCATTATTCCCAGATTGAAATAAATGCGATAATTAAAAAAAAAAAAAAACGTTCCTGAAAAATTTGTTACAACTATAATTATGGTGGTATAGAAAATCTGGATTCTATTCCTAGATCCTTCACAATCTTTCTCTATGTCCTTGACTATGGAGAAGTCACTTGCTTTTTTCCTTTGTTAATGGCCTATTTTTTTTCCCCCACTGTTTGTGTAGCTGTATTATAAATTTGGTTGTCTCTAGATGCTACTATAGTTTTGCCCTGATTTCAGCTGGTTTAGAGTCAATTTTCTTTCTACTAGTTGCTCTGTTTTAGATTTGGTATGAGAAGAATGTTGAGGTATGCAGATAACACATTTTTTTAGTTGTTGCCAGGTAATGTTTACATTACTCAAGGACTTTTTCAGCTTCCCATAGAGGCTGAGAGGGAACAGAGACAGGACAAGCTGGCCATTCCGTACCATAGATGTAATGCTCAGCATAAAATGAGGGTTGTCCAGGATATAGGGAACCGCAATCACTGCTCGGGGCAGACAGGGCAACTGATCATGTAGTAGCAAGACTGACTTCTGTGGCATAACTTTATTTCGCATATTATTTGACCAATATAGTAGTATAATTATTAATTTCTTTTTCCGTTACTGGTCCATTAAACTGTCTTTATCTCAACCCACAAATGCTTTTTTCCTTCCCACTCCTTTCCTTGCTTTACTCCCCTCTCTACTGGGGTGAAGGTAGTGAGCAATCGGCTGCTTGGTCCTAATTGCTAGCTGGGGTTAAACCATGACAAGTATAAACAGCAACAATCTGTCATTTTCTTCCATTATGTAGAATCAGAAGTATTAGACCAGAGCAAGAATTTCCCAGTAAAGACTAATAGTTTTAATTAAAGACTATGAAACTCAGTTCTGTATTCATTCCTCACTCATCATTATATGAAAAATAAGATTCTGTGCTCAGTGTGCTTTTTTTTCCCTCTCATTTTATAATAACTTAAAATAGCTCTAATTTTGAGCAAACCCTCGAAGTTTTAATGTGGGCACAAAACACTTTACAGGAAAAGAGAGGTTCGTTTCTCTTCCATGATATGTTTGAATAAATTGCAAGGACACTTATTTCTGAAGGAAAATGAAAGGTTGTATAGAAAACTTGTAGCATGCTGTTTTTAAAAACAGTGTGCATTAAACATAATGATATAGAACTCTTGTAATAAGATGTCACTTGTGTTAATGGGAATAAATAAGGAAAATACATAAATGTCCAGATGTTACATGTATGACATAAATGAGAAGACAGTATTGTAAAAATGTTTATAAACAAATATCAAGTAATTGCATTCCTTCTGACATTTTGTCTTCCTCTAACAAACCCACAGCCTGAAATAGAATGTCTAAGTTGATAGAAAGGCTCACATTGTGTCCACAAAACAATGATTTTCTACACATTGACCACCAAAAAGGGAAAAGGAGTATGGATAGCTGAATGAGAGGAACCACAGTCCCACCTTAGGAAGCTATTCAAATTTCTTTTGGAATATATACAATTGTACAAAGATTAACTGATTTACCATATAGAACTACTCTCACACAAACAAATGTGGATTGCTGAAAAAAAAATAAATCTATATATGCAATTCAGAATAATAATCCTTCTTGCAGGTCAATGAATTCTTTATACTTTCCACTCAGTAATATTGCTAGCTCTCTCTGGTTACAATAAAATATAGGAGCCATAAGTGATTGTGCTGTTGGTGGCAGAACGCCGGATATGTAACAACTCAGGGTAATCCCTCTGAACTTCTGTCAGAAGCATAAAATATGCAATTGTGGTATGTACCACCACTGATATTCATTAACTCCTGTACAATACTTTATGACTTTGTCAAAAGCTTAAAGTTCTTATGATATCTCATAGTTATCTAACTGAACTTTTATAATTATTTTTTTTTGTGGACATTTTATTTGCTTTAGAAAACAAAGTTGTGACAATTTGATTTGTCCATAGCTATATTTTCTGCATCAGCATTTTAGCTGATGCAAATCACAGAATTATATGGGGTTGGAAGAGACCTCTCAAGATATCTAGTCCAACACCCCTGCCAAAGCAAGTCCACCTAGAGCAGGTTGCACAGGAACATGTCTAGGCAGGTTTTGAGTGTCTCCAGAGACAGAGACTCCACCACCTCTCTGGGAAGCCTGTTCACCTACTTCACTCTGTCACCCTAAAAGTAAAGAAGTTCTTCCTCATGTTTAGATGGAACTTGTTACATACAAGTTTGTGCCCATTACCTCTTGTCCTGTCGCTGGGCACCACTGAAAAAAGACTACCCCCTTCCTCTTGACACACAACCTTCAAGTACTTATAGGTGTTGATCAAATCCCCCTCAGTCTTCTCCGGATTAAAAAGACCCAAATCCCTTAGCCTTTCCTCATAAGAGAGATGCTCCAGGCACTTAATCATCTTTGTGGTCTTCTGCTGTACTGTCTCCAGCAGTTCCCTGTCCTTCCTGAACTGGGGAGCCCAGAAGTAGACACAGTACTCCACATGGGGCCTCACCAGGGCAGAGTACACACACTCTTCCTGATGCACTCCAGTGATGCTGGAGTGTAGAATTGGAACTATGTGAAAATCCTTTCCCCCTGAGAGGTGTGTGTGAAGTGGAATCAACTATAAATCATACCCTGAATAAGTAATGACTTTTCTTGCAATGAAAGAGCATATTACTTCTGATATGCTATTTATCTAGATAATAAATCTCATTCTGTTAAATTGATCCCCTCCTTGTTATAACGTGATTTTGTATTTGATAAAACTAAAGGGTAGAAAAAACATCTCCCCATGCTGCACAGCTTCCTTAATACCTTGGAATTTTTCTTTAAGAGAGTACAGTTTTTTTAAAAACTGCAAAGATTTTAGTCACTTTTAAATTCCTTCTTAGTGAAACTAACATGCTCCTACTGGAAGGAATTAATTTAGAGGCTGTCTTTCACAAAGAATTTCTGAAAGTTAACATTAATAACCAAAAAAGGATTGGAACATACAAGATTTAAAAAAATATATATTAAAAAGTCCATAAAAGAATAAATTCTTCTGCCAAGTGACATAGTATTTCAGAGCCTACAACAGCATATGTCTTAAGATGTATTTGGCATTCTTAAATGAGTTATTTTAATTATCTCATGTGGACTACTAAAGACTCTGGAGGACTTCTATCTCTAACAAGGTCTCTAGTATCTTTTATGTATCTTTGTGTATACATATACAAACACACCCTCCTCCTTAATATCCTAGACACTCCATGAAATCTATCTATCTGTCCCTTCCAGAAAGGTCAGATGCTCTTACCTTTCACAAAAAAAAAAAAAAAAAAAAAAAAAAAAAAAAAAGGAAAAAAAAGAAAGAAAAGCAACAACCTCCCCCCCAGGAAAAAGATCCTCCCAAATCCAGCCTCAGGGTCTGCAACTGAAAAGAGGGAACAAGGGTCATGATGGAATTAGGGTAATGATGATCATTCTAATTAACGGAAATGAATGATCAAGTGAGATAAATTTGATTTTTGTTTTAATTTGAGATAGAGAAATTATAATGTTTCCTACATACAAGAAGCAGTGTTAGATTGACTTAAAAACATAAAAAGATATGCTGAATCATTGATTATAGTATAACTTGCTGGTAACAAGTCAGGACTTCAGAGACGTCACATGTAGCATAAGATTATTTCTAGCTGTTAAAATGTACTTCTATTAAATGGGGTTTCTGATAGAAAATTTGTATTGAAATGCAAACAGTTTGCTTATTTCTGCAGTGATACCTGAAGGGAGATTGATGCACAAGCTGCAGAAATTTGCAACGCTGTCCTCAGTTATTACAGAATGAAACTCCATGTACAGCAATTTGCTGTCTCTTGCTTGATGTATTTGTATGTCACATGTATTCATTCTGAAATCTACATACAGGGTAAATAACACATTTTTTTACCTCATACAAAAGTGCACAACTCCTGAAGTTCAGTATCTTTGCACTTTTAACTAGCTCACTCAGAAAGGAAGGTTAAACTTTCAGATTGTAAATCAGGACATGAAATATGAAGAAGTTCATAGAGAGTTGTTAATTACTCAATTAACAACACTACCAGGATATCCCCAAAAGAATTCCAACTATTCTTCTCAGTACTCTAAAAATGCAATTGTACTTTCTATTTATAATATTTATAGTAATTTTTATATAGTAATATTTATAATAAAAGTGACAACAGAAAAAGCCTGAAGACATTATCTATGTGGAAAATGCCAGTCTGCCTTAAGAGTCTTTGACTTGAAGAGTTTCCAATCTAAGTGCAAAACAGACAAAAGGAATAAAAATAGGATGTAGGATGTACTCACAAATGTTTTAGAGATGTATTGAGGGGATGATAATGACTGGAAGTGGGTAACTGCAGAACCACTGCGTAAAGTACAAGCCTGGATCTTTACTTTTCCCTCTGGCCTGCAGAGGATTTCCTACTGTGCACAGTGAATACCACTGAATAACAAGGAATAGTCACACAACCAACCGTAAAGTCCTCAGGCAAACATATCATCCATTAATTCTCCTGTTTATCCAATACACAATCTGTCTACATGGGTTTTGGAGTTACCTTTTACACACATTTTGGTGGATAAAGTGACTTAGCATTTATATTAAAGGAGCATTTACAGAGGCAGAGAGGTTTTGGTGGAATCTTTTACAGCCTGCATTTTCATTCAATGCATTACTGACTTTTCCCTTGTTTCTAGCTGCTTCCATTTTGTGGTGCTTTTGATTGACAGCAAAGGCAAGTGGGCTTGTCACTCGGAAAGTAAGTAGGGCTCCAACACAAGCACTCTCACCTTAATGCGTAATTACATTGCCTCTGCAATACTATCAGTCTCTGCTCGTAAACGGACCGAGAAGCCCAAATCCACACATAATCCAGTGTTTTTCACAAGGCTGCTTACAACAAGACTTGGTATTCCCAGAAAGTTAAAGAAAAATTGCCCCTGCTCAAATGTTGATTGTTCATTTGATACTGAAGTTAACTCTTAGCAGCCAAAAGATTATTGAAAGAAAAGCACACTGTATGAGATATAAGGAGTGCAAATGAATGCTAGCTTTCTTTCCGGCAGGAGTTTTACAATCAATGCTGCTTATTGCAATCTAGTTCTGTTTATTTAATTTGTTTATTATTATTATTCATTATTATTAGCCAAATCTATTTAATTAATCTAATTATGAACACACTCCAAAAAAATGATGGCATCAGTAAAATGGACATCTTCACCTTCAAAGAAAGCATGACGATCAATCACTTACACAGTCCTAATATTTTTATTACCAACCTGTTGCCCTGTGAGAAACCACATGCTGACTAGAAGCTACAGCTCAACTCTTTAATTTTTAAAATATTTAAGAAGAATATCAGCTGTTCTTGAAAACAGTAGAATGTTGTAGTATTTATACAAATATAACTTGACTGAATTATCTAGCAGTTTCCACTGGCTGTTTTTAGTTTCTGTTGAAATCATTTCAGTTATTACTTTTCATATAAACTAAATTACTGCATAGACCACCTGTCCACATATGGGTACTTGACCTCTTAAATTAATTATATGCATGCTCAGCTCCAGAAATAAAGGATTTCTTGGGTATTATGAGACCATTTTACTTCCCTGGATCAAGTAATTGAGACATTTGAGAAAACTTGAAGTGCCATGGCATAATCTCTAATCCTACTATATCCTGCAGGTTGAGGATCACAAAGATTTGTCAACTTCTCTATGAAGAAGATGTTAAGGTAAAAGTAAAAACTATGAAGGTAAGAGGAACAGGTTATTCATCTCAGTTACTGTGGGAGAAAACCTTTTTGCTTTCCAAGGGTGTTATTGTTTTTGGTAAACATCGATGTGCAATTTGATTGATGCTTTCTACTGGCATTACTTAAAATTCCTACTGATGTTGACTATGGTTGTCAGGGAGGTTGTTTTATAACCCTTTAAATTTTTGTCCTGGTTTAAGGCAAAAGAAACCAATTTTCTGTTCAGTAGTTTTACTTTTTTAGCTGGGCCTCTTCTAACTAACTAAAGTCTGAAACTAACAGCACATTGTTCAGAGAGTGTTTCGTCTCATAGTGATAAGACCTGATTATACCAAGGGATGGTATGCAGAGAGGCCCTTGCTTATACTTACTGCTAGAACAACCAAGGTCAGGTAATTTTGTCAGGTGACCTAAAACTGGCCAATTAGGGTATTCCATCCCATCTGCATCATGCTCAGTAAAAAAAGCTGAGGGATCAAGGGGTTGTTAGTTAGTTTTTTCTTCCTTCAATGGCCGACGTCTGAGGAGGACCCTGTCTGTTCGTCTGCCTTTGATCCTGATCCGGAATCCAGCTCCTGCTGGTCACCGAGTCCAGCCTGGGACATTCACTGGTGCTGCCGGTGACGTGATCATCGTCCTGGGAGCCTGATACGGTTTTGTATAGACTGTATACTTTTTTTTTTCTTTATCCTTTCTTTTATATTCTTTTTAAATTTTCTTTTTATTGTTTATTATATTATTGTTATTGATATTTCATTAAAGTAGTTTAGTTTTTATCTAAATTCCTGAATCTCTTAATCCTTTCCTCTCCTCTCTTTTCCTTAGGGGTGGGGGGAGGAGGGGTCATCATCTGTCCGATTGGTCAAAACCACGACAATTTTAAACCATTTAATATAGTTTATATTTTGTTTTTTTTCAGTTTGCACCAATGACTAAACTTTTTAGCTAATGCTGTTAAGCATGTAATATAAAAACCCACTAGAATGAGTTTAAAAGCAACATATGTAATGCCAAGACAAAATCTCCGCCCCCTTCCTCCCTTCCCAGCTTGGGACAAGGTACTTATGCTTCAGGTAATCCTAATGTCAAGTATAGTTCTCAAATACATGAACAGAAGAAAGAAAGCAGCATGACAGAGAATTCTGATAGGATGCCTCAGATAGCTATTTCCTGTGCTAAAGCACAAATCACAACTTAGAGTAAGGAACTTCAGTTTAGAACAGAGTTTTTGGACTTAGGACAAAATGAAATCAAGGGGGAGAACAGATGAACAAAATGTAAAAGACCTGTGCAGAAGCCTAACCTTAGCAGTTTTGCATTAAAAAGAAAAATCATATTTTCTCAACTCTCATACTGTTTTGCAGAAAAATATGGTCTTTTAAATGTTGGAAAGTACTTTTTTTTCTTGACTACTTTTAAATTTCTGCTTGCTTTTCATTTATGTATGAATCTTTTAAAGTATAGGGTTACAGTATCTTAAATAAACACAGTGCTAAATATGAACATCTTGTGCATACTGGTGACCAGTTTTTCCTCTAAATATCACTGGGACATTGATTACTAAGATGGTCCATAAAGACTTTTATAGAAAAATGTATCATTTACATTGTGTTGAGAAATGCCTTATTCTAGTTCTACAACCAGAGCAGTTATGGAATAGCTTTCTTATTTGAGAGGAGGGTGGGAACAGCATATCGACCACACATCATATAGAAAAGGGTGAAAAGAGACGATATATTCTTCTTTAGCCAATAACTCGTTCAGCCATTGGACATAGCTGCAACTTTTTCTCCTTGAGCAGAAATCTTTATCAGAAATGGTTGACGGATAAAACATTCTGCCCTGAAAGTACAGTCTACCAAGGACAAAGAGACTCAAAGCTACTTCTAAGGTTCATATGAGATCACATTACAGTGAACTCTGAACTATCACTGCATTACATCTTTCATCCCCTTTCCTCATCAAATACCAACATTAAAACAAAACAGCAATAACAACATCAAACCAAACAAGAAAATAAATAATCAAAATTTGGAAGTGCAAACATTAGGGTAGCCCCTAAACTTAGGATGTGTTTTATGCATTTAGTGGGAGTAATCTTTTATTTAATTACTTTATTCTGCAATCATTTCCTCATTTATTTGCACTGAAAACGGTTCATGCGTTTCCCATATCTTACTGTTTTAGAATTTCAGACCATCCTAGTCTGCTTTGAGCCATGCTGAATATATTAGTAACCTGTATAATAAGTTTTTAGAACCTTTGATACAATAGTGATTTAGCTCAGCTGTAGAAATATGCAGCTTCTCTACGCAGGGTCCGCTACATGATTTGTGAAGATGTCATTTCAGACACTATGATTCTCCTATTTTCCTGCTAGAGCCGTGTATGTTCTGAGCAGTGAATCTAATTTAGTGCATGAGCAGCACCTGTTGTGTTCAGCGTGAAAATAACTTGCAAATCCTTTTTTAGATGAGCACACATACCACTTTTACAGGCTCGGGAAAAAACAGATTGCCCTTAATAGAAACTATAAATGTGAACTTAAATATCAGTTCTATTTTCTTTTGCAACTTTTTTTTCCCTTCATAACAAATTTACTCCAACTGTTTTCTGCCTTATTGTCCTGACAAGACAGTAAATTCAATTTCCTGCCATCTGTTGTTAAATTTGCAATTTTCCACAAGATCACTATGCATATACCATTTTTTTTTTGTTTTTTTACTTTAGAGAACTTACTACAGATAGGAAAAAATATTTTTCCATTTTGACTTAGCAAACCCTACTCTGATGGTTTGATAAAAAAAAAAAAAAAAGATTTGGTTCCTACATTATCTATATTGTGAGGGAATTTCTCAATTAGAAAAAAAAATTATTGCCAATTTCATCTCTCTTCAAACTTACAGTCTATTTCTTTTGGTATGTTATAATTTCTTAACCTTGTTTTTTATTCAACTGAAAAGCAGTCTGTTGCATTTTATGCTTATTACTCTGGTTTTGACAGATCACTTCTTTAAATATTCAAGAGTATGTAGAGGCAAAAGTATGTTTGGTGAAACCTTGTTATAGTTACTATTTATCCATGTGGATGTACGTTTTCTGTTTCTTTTTTCTTTATTCCTAAATCTCTATATAAATGCTTGTCAGACTTAAACCTCCTTTATGGTCTTTGGGTGATAAAGGATCATATGAAAATCTGTCCATGAGGATGGTACTAATAATTAGTAGAGATCTCAGAGAAAAAGGAAAAAGTAGTGAATAGGTGAACTGTTTCATAAATAATTCAATAATGAGGGAGTTTTAGGAAAAAATCATGGGCATATATGAACATAGAGAATTTCTCAAATATGTGTGCACCAATCTAATTAGGAGGTGAGATATTAATTAAGGAAAAATCGTCATAATTTTTTTTCTGATGCTGGGACTTCTGATTACCTCATTGCCATTTAGTTATCTCATTTAGGACTCTAAAGAAACTAGTCTTTTTTGTTGTGTTTTCATGTTGCATGTTTTCCAACTTGGATTCTGAAGAAAACAAAGCTGACTTAACATATTGTCTATTAGTCCTACCATTCTTTCATTATTTCTGGCAACATATTTTAGCGCTGTTCAGCTCATACTACAGAATTTGACAAAGGGATAAAATTATCAAAACAACTGGGTTCTTCCAAGTCTTATGAAAACAAGATAGCCCACAGGATGGAGATCCTTTTAAGCTGCAGTGTGAGCCCATATATTCCAGGAATTCACATGGGAATTCAACAATTTTCAATTTATAGGGAAACAGCACTTACAAAACTGTTTTCTTTCTGAATCATCTTTTTTTTAGGTAACAACTGCTTAAAAAATTCAAGGACTCTTGAAGAAATAAAAAACAGGAAACAGCCTGATGCATTTTAAATTGCCTTTTCATAGAAGTCACATCTTAAGCAGATCTTTTATGAACACTGAAATCAGTCAAAAGCCAAACACAGTCTCTCTGAAATTATTAAGATGACTCACCTTTCTCCTGGCTTAATGTGTTTAGGACAAATGAAAAATGAACAGAGGAAAACACTACTCATTGCTTATGTCAATATCTATCTTGTTCTTCAATATTGTATAACAAACATTTGGTATATTCAGAAACCCACCAGTACTGTGCACATCTATTTACCACAGGGCATCAAGGACAACAGTCAAACTTACTACTACCACTAACATGCAAAGCTGAATAATTTCAAGGGACCATGCTCTTTAAGGATATCCTTGTTTTCACAGTCAAAGATGGTTCTCTAAAGCAATGTGTCAGGGTTTGAGCAACTGGAATGAAAACTATTATTTAGGCATATTTTTAAATGCATAACGAACAGTAATTTTTAACGATATAACACAGTTTGTTAATATGTGCTTACATTATTTAGCACAAAGATGGGTTTGCTAAGATTAGTATAATTGCATTATTCTTACTTATTAGTTAAAGCAATACAGTACCTAATATTATTCATTTCTGACTTGCTAAAGTATATCTCATTAAATTTCAGTTTATAGCAGGATCTATCCTTGTAAGAAACTGAGGCACAAAAAAGTGACACTGCAGTAATATATCAAAAATACTAACAGTCTTCAGTACTTAGCTTAAGTACTTACATGCACAATACAGTATGCTTACAAATAAAGAGCTGAATAAAAATAATTTTCTATAGAAAATTACAGGTTTAAAAATACATTTAACATTTTCTCTTATTCTCTTATTTGTTCATTGAAAGCTTGACATATCCATGACAAATTAGAAATTATTACAGGAAAGTAGTGTATGAGCTCATGTCAATAAGCTTGTTTGGTCTTAACACACATAATGAAGAACACAGACTTCAAAAATGTGTGCTTAATATAAAAGCACTAAAATCCTAGTCAGAAAATTTTATTTATGTAAAAGGACTTAATACAATTTTCATTTCTTTATTGTTAATTTTATTTGTCCCTATATCTGCTTTATACCTGACAGATGGAGAGCAAGTTATTCTGTAGATTGGTATGATTGTTGCTCCAGAAAAGAAACTGAATTCTTTTGACAATGGATACAATTAAAATTAATTAAAATAAAGTGTTAATACATCATTAATGGTAAACCTATACTGCCTTACTAATAACAGAAATAAGAAATGGGAGAGAACCAAAGCAATATGAAATTTCTGTTGTGACTCAATTGGTCATAAGTAATAACATCTTTGAAAAAAAACCACTATTAATCAAGGAAAACTTCAGTTGTTATAAAAAAAATATCTTAATTTGGACAGTGATTATGAGGAACTCTTATTCTTAGGTTGTGAGATTAGTGGATATCTTCCAGCTCACACCAGCAACCCATTATATGAACTTCCTCTGTGAGTGAGATTTAACATGACAAGTAGTAGCAACTCTAATTCCAGCTGAGTTTCTGCCAAATTTAGATAGTTGCAAATTTTTGTCTTATAATAAGTGGGCAATAACATCTGTAAGTCAACCGATCTTTCTGTTCAAAATTGTTAATACACTATCACCTCTGTATTGCTGTTCAGGCTATTCAGGTGCTTGTGCACAGGTCTCACCATGGGTGCTGCTACCAGTACCACAGACACTCTGCAGCATCTCCTCAGGCTCAGATGCGACACTGAAAGAATTTGTGCTTGATCCCTAAAAGTAAATACACACTTTCTTCACACTACAGTTATGTGTTTGTGGCGAATTCCTTCACCATGAAGTACAGTAATGAGCTGTGATGCTGGGACCTCAGCACACCAGTGCCCAGCAATCAACTGCCTCCAGGTCCAGTCATGCCCTTAACCTCTCCTCAGTCCACCTGCACCACAGCAGTTAAGCAAATATTCTGTTCATGAACTCCTCTGCTGAACCAAAGATTTACATCTCTTCTAATATTTATATAATGATCTCAGTGTCCCCTAACCACCCTTCCAGTATTTTATATTCCTCATCTTCCTCGAAGGGTGAATTCCAGAGAGGAAGACTGAGTTTCTATGTAGTATATTGTCTTTTGTAAAAACATGGGAACTGTTAAGACTCCAATCATGATGGAACTATTCAGAAGTGCTATGCTACAATAATCAACTTTTATGGGAGTTTGGAAGATGAATATAAAATAGTATAATCCCCAGCTGTGCTGTTATGTGTAAAGCCATCTCATCAATCATACTCAGTTTTACTTTATAGCTTAAACGTATGCAAAGTGTTACTACTATTCAAGTGCTGTAATACTGGCAGTTGCACACCTTAACTGCATTTTAAAAGCTATCTTCTCAAGAAATGAAACAGTCTTTGCCTTTCTTCCAGTGGAAATGTTAATTCAGCACCTTCTGATGTCAACACCATATGCAGAACCACAGAACCGCCTAGATATCTCAGCATGCAAATTGAATGCCAGCTTCCATACTTGAATACAAAGTGTTAACCACTTAAAAAAAAAATAAATTCAATTATTCAGTTTGTTTACAGATTATCTGGACTAATTTAGCAGGTGCATTTTTCCATGAGGGCACTGGGTACAAATAACAGTAAATGGCTAACATACACCCTTGTGGGGAGATGGGGTTAGGTTATTTGGGATTCAAAAGAAGGAATCCATGCTAGACTGCTGTTGCTAAAAAAGAAATAAAAATCTTATTAATAAGTGTGGAAACCTACAGACATAAGAGTGCAAACAGGTAAATACTTGGAACTGCTCATTTCTTTCCTGGAGCTCATAACATTGCTGTGAAGTTGCATTAGAATTATGATCAAGCAACTGAGTTCAGATCTAAAAACGAGTATGTAGTAAACTCACAAAGAGAGGAAACTACTGTAACTAGTTACTACTTTTATTTAATAGTAAGAAACTCTAATTTTCTACTTAATCATCAAGGCAATAATAGTTGCACACAAGGCAATCAGAAACACAGAAATTTCAAAAAGCCTTCTTCCAAAGCATGGAAAGTCTCTCTGTTTGTGATCTGCAAACATTGCAAGGTATTTCTACTATTGTTTACTGTCAAGGCTAGACATTAAAACTAAGAATTACATAAAAATTATGTGAATTTTACACACAGAATATTGGTTCCATTTCACTATCATCTTCACAGCAAGGGTAGAGAAGACATAGTGAATGTTCTTTCAAAGATGAAATAGATTAAAATAGGGTTTTTTGTAAAATATATTTGCAAGTTTGTGTGAGATTTGTGATCCAATAGAATGTGAGACTTGCAATGCCATCATTATCACAGCTACATAGCACTGTTCATCTGAGTTTGTCTATAGATCTCTATAACCAGATGACTGTCTGCTATTCAGGCAAAGAAGAAACAGGCTCTGGAATCATTATTTGCCAAGATTCACAGGTGCCTCCTGTAGAAAACCCCTTTATAAAGCTTTACTCCTCTCTGTCAGGACACTTGTGTCTATTCAGTATACAGAAATTTGTCCTTTCATTGACAGAGGGTCTATTTTAATCTTTGAAGTTAATCCAGCCCCAAGTTGCAGCAACGCTTAGAAGCACAGATGCAGATGTTCTGTATAGACTTCCTTTTAAATATTCATGGAAGGAAACAGCTTCCCTATTTCTATCGTTCACAGATGAGGATTCTGCCTTTTATGAACTTTTGCTCATCTCGTAATCCACAAGTAAAATATTTCCTCTCCAATGCAGTTGACACTATATCCAAATGTGGCTATACATAAAGAAGTAGTCTACATATGCAGCAGATGGTCAGAAGAAGAAATAAAAAATCACTTAATGCTGAACAACCTCATAACAGCAGCAAGATTCATTAAACTGTGGACTGGACTCAGCAGGACAGAAAATACTACTCAAGTGTTTTGCAGTGCATTGAGGGCTAAATTGATGAAACAGAAAGTCTGCTTGCTATCTTGGGATTTGCTACATTGGTCTCTACTCTGAGCTTATTTAGCTGGAGTTTTGTAGAGAAACATTAGGGACAACATAGTCAGCAGCTTAGCTATCCATTTCACAGTGCCTTGCTCACAACTTGGACATATTTGCCAACTATCTCATTTATATTTATACTGTGTCTTAGCCATCACTCCAGGAATTATCTAAACCAGTAGTGCTTGCTGCAGATAATACACTGATGAAGCAATCTACACAGATGGTAAGCTTTCAACTTACATTAATAAAATCATCAGTTATAGTTCCCATTTTTTTCCAAAGTTAAAGCAACTTTGTCCAAAAATGTGTAGAATACATGCACAGATTCAAGGGCATGATGCTTGTGGGTTCTTCTAAGGTCAAATGAATAATTTTTAGGATTTCTTAACTATCACCAGAATTGTCTTAAATTTGGAAGGTTAAAAATAATAAAAACTAATACAAGTTTAAAATAATAACCCTGATTTCAAATTCTATTGGAAATGTCACCATCTAAAATAAGGAAGGAGAGTCTTAGGAATTATAATGAACTATAATGAACTAAAGATTTCTAATTCCTATCTTTTAGAAGGGTATGCATTTTGAAGAATGAATTTCTTTATTTTTTTTAATACAAATACTTATACATTAATTTTAATTGATGCAATAAATCCTGATATTTGCTGCACTTTTATGTAGTAAGGAGAGGTTTGAATGCATTGAATCATTCCTATCACATAGGTAGAACAAGATCATCTTGTCTAAGAATCTGAACTGAAATTCCAGATAATCAAAATAATATTAAAAATAAAAAATTGTGGTGTTTTCTTTTTTTTAAACAAAAAGATGGAGAAAATAAATTCTATGTTAGATATGAGGGCAGCTTCACAATGGTGATAAAAGCTTCAATCTCTGTAGACATTGCATTTATTTTCATAATTTCTTCAGGTTTTTTTTTTTTTTTTATTATTGAAAACTAAGCAGTGAGAAGGTGATTCTAGGTAGAATTCTGAGAAGGTTTTTGTTTCATTTGGTTTAGGTCATCTCCTTACCTTAATATCCTGACAACTGAGAGAAGTCAGTCGTTAAAGATCACAAAATAAAACTACAATAGAATATTAGCAAGTGTCACCTCCTGCCTGGAATGTCAACAATTTTTATTACTTCTGCTCCTTACAATTCATAAATCCTTTATTTTATGCTTATCATATATCGTTTTCAATACACTGAAAGAAATTGCTACATACCAGACATAAACTGAACTGAAAAATCTGGAGCTGGTGTTAGCTGGGGTCTCCCTTGAGCTACATTAAGTTTATAAGAAATCTGTCAGGAATGTAAATGTTCTAACAATACAAAAGATGTGGTGATACCTCAACAATAAAGCTTTTCCCTGGGTGACATCTGTCCACAAAGAACACATCACCACCACAAATGGTGCCCTTGCCGATGGTCTCAGCCAAGAAGCCAAGGATTAAAACACTATGGGGTTTATTATTTATCATGAACTTGCTTCACACCCTCCAGCTACGACCCCCACCAGTGAAAGTTGAGTTATGTTGGCAAGACAGTGCAAGCCTGGGCCTGCTGCTGATCCTGTCTCTCTGGGAGCACATCAGAGGGCTGGACACTTCTGTGCTGTCTGCCTGGCACCTCTCTGGAGTGCTAAATTAATTCAAAACTAGAAAAGGCAGTGAAAGAGAAAGACAAGGGAAGTGGGAAAGGACAGTTTCTAGGTTATGTCATACCACTGCTGTCAGTAGAGATGTTGAGCATGCTACTTTGTATTCTTTGGAGTAAATGAGCTGTACATTTTCTTTACCAGTCTGTATACAGCTACATGCATAAGATAGAAGTATGGAATTAATAATTTGAACTTTTTACTTTTTCACAGCTGTTTTGTTTATGTTTCCAAAAATTATCTACTGTTGTATATAATTTTCTTCCTGCTGTTTCTGTCCTTAAATTACTCTACTCTTGACAGTATTCATAGCAATTATGCACAAACTGAATTCTTATCTAGCAGTTCAATTTCAGAAAAATTAGATACCTCCCCACCCCTTGCCCTTCAATATGCACCATATTCTTTCTATTTATTTATTTTGCTCTTCTCAAGAGCATATAAGAAAATATAGAGAACATACACCAAAATTTAATATATTTTAGGTTTATAGAAGACATGATAGACTGTAAATAAAAAATAATTACTAACTTTGAATTACCTGGAAGCTGCTATATTAGAGTTGCTTCTCTCTTTGTATTGCATATGGAAGAATGACATAGTATGAAACAGCTATATCAAACTTTGAATATGTCTTTTCATCATCATATCTGCACATATTGGCCAAACAGGAAACTTGCTCTGGGAACTATATCATTTGGAAGCACTTAAGGCACAGTGGGATTCGTACATTCTTCATGGTGAAGAAAAGAATTTTATTTTTTTTAAGAAAGGAACATGAGACAATATGAACATTTCAGATGCCAGCTTACAGTGATTTTCAAAGCATTTTTAAAAATCAAAATCTTGAAAACTCACAATCTGCAGGACAGAAACTGTCCAGTCTTCAAGTTTATCTAAAGTAATATCATATGCCTTTAACTAAGATGACCTGAGGCACAACCCTGAAGGTTAACATCTGGTATTTGATGTCCCCTTGGAGAGCTAGTATCTCAACTTCTGAGGCAGCTAACAGAGTAAAATTCATAGGACAACACAGAATCGAAATATAAGATACTTGTATGTGTGTATTTCAATGCCAATGCATATTTCAAGGTTCTTTGATTAGTTTAATTAGAGAAGGTTTTCTGATTCAGAGCCCAAAAAGCTTGTTTTCAGAGTGCTGACAGACATGACCTGACAAGCAGAGACCTCTTTGTCAAAGTGAGGCATCAGAGCGATGAAAGGCTTTGTCTGAAATATGCATAAGCGTGGCGATATCCCTCCATCCGCCACAAGTCCAACCTTCATCTTCCCTTTTAGTCTGCACTCATGTCAAAGCATTCTTGTGCTTTATATTAATACCACCTTCCCACAAAGGAGACATATTTTTACTTTAAATAGCACAGAACAGAAAAGCATTTATGCTACAGCAATTCATCCCAGCCTGAGCTGAGACTGGGGTCCCACTGTGACATGTCCTGTACAAACACACGGTGAGACACAGTCCACGTATCACTCTAAAGAAATATAATAGATAAAAATAGAGCAAGGGGCATGTGATATTGTCAGCCCATTGTCAGCCCTGTTGTGCTATGGTGGGAACAGAGAAAGGGACACTGGTGCGTCCACAAAGGAAGCCTGAGAAGCCTGAATATCATTCTTTCTAATTTTTCTTCTGTCTTACTTAATATAACTTAATATATTAATATTTACTTAATATGTAGGTGATAAAAGATGTGTCCTTATGGTACGTTTTATACTCTTTTAGAACAGATAAAGCAACGTTCAAATATGTTCTTATTTTACAGATGAAATCTGGAAAACATTGCAACTTTGTGGACTCAGGGATAGTCTGAAGCCCAAGGTACTCCAAGATCCACTATCTCATGCTGCTGTCCTTGCCTGACCTCCAGCTGTATTTGTGGTGTATATTATCGCGAAACTTGAAGGTGAGGGGCTGCTGCCCAGAGAGAATCATGACCATTACATCACATGTCANATGGTCATCAGGCTTGGAGCAAACAGATGCTGCCAAGCCCAGAAATGTGTGCCAGGATCTATCCACACATCAAATAATCATTTTCAAGTGTTGACTTGCAAGCCTTGTGAGTCACCACAGTGTTGGCTCTGATGTACTTTCTACAAGTGATTCATGTGGATACGTGATTAAGATATCTTTAAATTTGGCCTGAGGTAAAGTCCTTTACAGAAGTTTACCAAAAGGCCAAAAGCAAGTCTGTTACTACTGGAGATCTACACTAGGGATTAAATGTGATGAATACTGCATCTTTTAATGAAAATCCTGCAG
>VZTM01019466.1:0-22449 GCA_013400555.1 Jacana jacana
CCCCTTCCTGTTTGTGGTGGGCAGCAACGTGTCCCTCCCATCCCGCAAGCTTTTTCTAGGCTGAGGGCGTGGGGTGTTGGTCAGTGCCCTGGCACCGCCCACGCCATGTCAGCCCCTCTTGTGAGAGCTGGCAGGTGCCACCGGGTTGCAGTGCTGTCCCGGGCCTCCCCTGGCAAGGCAAGCGCCCGACACCCCCTGTACCTTGCGATCGGTCGCTGCGGCGGGGCTGGCTCCAAAGTGGCTGACCTTGACCACTCAATATAAGTATTTTCTTTATCAGCAAATTTTTGTCTAAACTAAGCCCTATTGACACAAAAGTTGATATACTGAGTTACAATAGACAGTTGTTATTCAGGAACATTTCAGTGAAAGATAGATATTTTTTTTTTTTTTTTGACTGATTTTAAAAATGGTGATCAACAACTGGGATGAACTACTGTCCTCAGTAGAAATTGACTGATACTTTAAGTGTGTGTGGATGATGTGAAGGCTGATGGTAGGTGTGCAGCTAAAGGCTTAGTCTTGACCTGTCCAGATGTTTTATAATGAAGCAACAGTACATTTTGTGAAATGATAAACATAAAAAAAAAAATGTTTTTGACAAGATGTTTTTCAGAGCAGGAAAAAAATAGCGAGGAGCTAACATTTTAAATGTGTGATCCAATAAATTACAGCACAGACATTTAGAAGAGCTTAATGTCAAGACTGAAACACATATACAACATGCACTGGCAAGTGCGAGAAGAGGCAACGGGAGAAATGGTGTAAAACCGCACCCAGTATTTTGCTCACTGCTCTGTCAATCCCTTTCTGTTGACTGGCACCATAGAGAAAACAGCTTTATGGCCAGAAGAAAAAATTATGTATGCTAGTTTCAAACACTTTAAGGCTTCTGTAGTTTTCTCCAGGACTTTATTTCCCCTTTTCCTTTTGTGGAAAGGGAACAGATGCAGCTGCAGTTTTGGAGACTTGTAAACTGACTGCCACACCCCCTGTGAGAGGGCCTCACAAGGAGATGAGATGCAAATTGGGAATTCTCTATGTAGCCGGTTCTCTCCCAAATACATTTAATGCAAATGCCATTTTAAATATTTGTTTGATTCTGGGGTAAAAAATGTGCTTTACTATGATACTACCAAATTAGCGCTAATTTCGCTTTTCTCAATCTCATTCCTTTTGTCCATGTGGTTCATTTTAACAAATGTAGTGCTTGGGGATTTGTCTGCCTCACCGTGAAATGTTAATCTTTCCTACATTTTATGACACTAAATCATTCAAACAGCTGCTTCTCTCATTTTTTGACCAACTCCTCTCTCGGTCAGTTCTCTGCTTCTGCTTATTTACTTTCTGCAAGGAAAGCTTTCCATCACAGCCCCACAGTGACCTGCATCCTCTAAGCTCCTCACTAGAGTACTTTGTCAATGAAGCTTATCAGTTTTTCCTGTTAATCCTGTCTTGTGTTCTGTTCTGTGATGGTCTTAAATCTCCAGAACAAGGAGTCGTATGAGAGCGTTGGCATTTCTTATTGTAAGTGCAGCTTGTGTGTCTGGGAAGTGCTGTCTTGGGGTATTCCTATGGAGATAGTAAAACTCAGGGAAAAGACAGACTTCCTCTTCTCTTAGCTGTGCTTCCAGTATGAAAATGTGCTGGAAGTCCATGTTGCAGTTCAGGGAGATAGAGGTGAATTAAGGAGCGCTTTTGTTGAGCTTTTAATGAGGCAATGGGACTTTTACCTCTAAAAGGTACCTGGATATCACCCTTCTCCTGGTTGTCTTTCACCTGGCCAGTAGTGTGCCATATCCCAAGGTTTGCTTAATGTCATTACTGAAGGGAAAATAAATTGAGAGAAGAACCAATTCCCATTTGTACACAAATATTAGTGCTACCATGAGAGAGACAAATCAATGTGGAGCCAATTTATTTTTATGGCAAGTTAAGTGTTGACTAATTTATATATTGATCGTGGAAAAATAATGACTTTTGCTCGCATCTGCAGAACAGAGGTATAATTTTTTGTTGGATGGACTTTGACAGAGAAACTTGTATACAATACAATTAAAACTGTGATTCTACACTGTAGAGTGCACTACAACGAGGCAAGGAAAAAATAATAATAAAGCTTGTAATTTAAAAATCAATATGAAGTTCAGCACTTTGTTACTTAAGTTAAATCCTTGCTATAAAGAATACAGAAAATCCATTGAGTTCAAATGAGAAATGAAAATAGTTGCAGCTAATTTTTTTTTGCCCTGGGCAACCTTAAAATACCAATAGTCATTAAGATGATATACAGCATCTCCTAAAATTCAGCAATAGTTTGGTACTGTTAATGTTAACAGAAACATCCCAAGACTTATTTTCACATAGGAATCCATTCTAAAAGCCTAGAAAGGTGCTGTAACAACAACAGAAAAGGTAGATTAAGCCTTTTGAAGATAGTCTATTGTAATAATCAGGATTGCATTGTAGTAAGCTGTAATTCGTAGAAGGTTTTATTTCCACATCAGAGCAGATTTAAGACTTTGGAGGCAGAATACTTTTCATGTGTCATCACTCCTTTGTCATGAAGAAAGTCCTCTTGGTAAATGTGTCCTTTGCCTGTGAGGTGGATATTGGAACGGGACTGAAGGCGTCATGAAGTAGTAGAATGTTTTTGGAAGTGTATAAATAAAGTTTGCTTTCAATTTTAAGTTTAGTTGCTGACTTTTATTCTTTGGGTGTGTGGGTAGTTTTATATGCCAGGTTCCACTTGGTATCTATAAAATTACCTCTTTCCTAAAGAAAATAACAACTGGTGACTGGAGCCCAGTGTTACCAATCTCCAGCAAAACGCACCTGATTTTTCCCTTTCAAATTTCTGCTTGCAAGTGACAGTACATCAGCAGTTGGAGGTCAGTCGGTACCAAGCAATAAACTTGGTCTTGCTGACTTACAAACCCAGAACTGAATTCCACAGTTATCCTATTTTACAGGACTGTGGCATCTTGAGCTACTTCACACTCTCTTTGAATATTTGTCACGGGAGGAGAAGAGAAAATTACGGGGTTTATATTTGACATGATCAAATCTGGTCCAGTGATGTTGAGTTCTGTCCTGGCCGTGAGCACAGTTTCTAAATTCAATTCAGTTCCTCTTGTTTAAATTCCTCATCAGTGACTACATCCTCAGAACATCCATGCATGTGGTGATGGCTTATTCCAGGAGTTCCCGCTGGTTGTGCTACATTTAATGAACTGTCAGGGTTTCTGCTCTAAAATATTGCTTCTTTGCACAATCTTATTACAGATATATATATATTTAAATCTTGGGAAAAAAAGTTACTGCAGAAGGGAAGTAGCCAACATGCAGATGTTAATAACCTTGATGTTTAAATTACAAATAGAAAATTAAGAATAACATACCACCAGTCCTTAATCCCCAGATCCTGTGAAGTCTCTTTTGATGGGATCAAGCTGTTTTGGAGTGGCAGAGCTAACCTGCAGCATTTGAGATCATGGGAAGCTGGCTTTAGATTCGAAGTGCCCAAATTATTATTGTTTTCTTTGAAAGGGTCAGAAATAGTTTTGCTGATGGAGAATTTAAATTTCACTGGAGTCAGAGACTTGAAGAGAGTATATTTGCAAAACTGTTTTGTAAAGAGATGTATTAAATATAAATGTTTAATAATTTATTAAATCTAACGGGTAAAATTCTGATTTAATTACAGTCCGTGATAGAACTGCTGACTCCTGTTGGGCCAAGCTTTCAGTTCTCGCTCTAATGGTGATCAGCTGTTGCTTTCAGACTGGTACAACTCCATTCGACGTTATTCATAACAATTTGAATCTGTTGCACGTAGAAATCGAGTGGTAATGCAGTGCTGTCTCTCCATTAGCTGAGTCTTGAATAATCCATGGAAAAGCAAAAAGAGAAAGGACTTTCTGGATCCTCTGGGCACAGTGACCTAACTCTAGGCAGATTCAATGCACTTTATCTTCCAGATCAATGTAATTATGTTCCAGATAAGCAACTGTGGTGAAGTTGCATTTCAGCTGTGTCACATTGTCTGGGTTACTGGAAGTCATACACTGGCAAGCTTTTAGTATCTAGATTTTCCTAAACTACTTGTAATCATATTGTTTTTACTATATTCTCACATATGGTGGGAATTAAGTCAGAGTAGACCATGTGCCCGAGTGCTGAAAATTGTTCTTAAGCCAATTTTCTGTCTCTATCATCTTATGTGTATCTGTGAGAGGCAGAATTGCCATGATACCACTTGCTGCGCAGGATGAATCCGGTTAGTTAAATGGGCCTATAATTATGAGGAATACAGCAAAGGGCCTCTGTACGAAGAAATTTCTGAAAATGCAAAGTTCTGTCAGCACTTACATTAAGTAAATAACAAGTAGAAGGTTTGCTAGAAAGTTTCTCACCAGTTATTCCAGCTGAAATGCCATCTGCAACTTTAATCTATTTAATCTAATTTATTTTTTATTTATTTCAGTAGTATGGAATTTGAATAACCTGCTCTATGTTCTCCTTGAGATACTTTGCTGTAACAGTTGTGATGGTGGGCACTTCAAAACATGAGCATGAAGTATTGAAGGAGTTAAGCTACTTATTGTGTGTAGCTTGAACTTCTGGGTTTACGTTTCTTTCTTGCCAATCCAAGACACATTATCATATGCTTCAGGTTCTTTAGGCTTCTGGCGTGTCTGCCCATATCTCTGGGAAGCCTGTTGGGCTTGCAGGAATGATTTATATGGTACGAATGACCGATATTTAAATGCATATAAAAAAATGATGGTCCAGAAAATGGTAAATATGCTACATTATTTTTGTCTTCCTGATTTATATTCTGCTGCCTTGGAAACATATATGGAAGTGTATTGAAAACAAAGGCTTACGGTTGTGAAGACAAAATACATTTTGAAATGAATCAGGTCTTCTGTACATACTCAGCTTTAGAAAATGGCTGTGGAAAGGCCATGGATTTTTTTTTTCCATCCTTTGAATCACTTTTTAATATTGGGTTTTTTTGGAGTGTGTGTCCAAAAGAGCGCAAGATCTAGAAGAATGCGGCTGGTAACTTATTCCCATGGGTGTATTTATAAATCATAGAACTCTTCAGGCTTTTGAACATGATTCTCATCTGTGTTGGCCCGCAGTGAAGAGTGATCTGACTAGGAATTTTTGTAAGCTGAATGTTGGCACGTTACGCAGCAGACCTCACTGATGCAAAGGAAATTCAGCATGGGTTTGTGGAACTGGAAAAGCTTAATGTATGATAAGAAGGGTTGAAAAGGGTGTTCAACTTTGCTGTTCTGGTGATAAGGTATTACAGAAATACAGTTGGGACAGTTTCCAAATGGAATGTATTTATAGTTAGGCAGAAGAGGAATTGCAGAACTCTATGAGTCCACTGAATGCAAACTGAAATTTTTTACTTTCAATGTACACAATTTCTGCAGAAAAATGCTGTGAATATTGCCTTGGACCACTGAATGGGAGAACTAGAATACAATTCATGTGCAGAATGGAGCCCTCACAACCATAACAGAAGTGAGGAAGGTTGGGGGAAAGGTAACAGGTATACGATCTGAGAGGCAGAGATTATTGCTCTACTGGTGGAGATGCAATACAAGAGTACAGAAATAATTGCACAGATTTTGGAAGGAAGTCTGCCCTTTTAATCATGCTCCTGAGTGGTTGCATTTAACCAGCAATGCAAAAATAAGGTCTCTGCTCAGCAATGGTGTGATCCACCTTTGCCTTCCCAAAGCGACGTGCCTCTAAAGCAAACCCGAAGTCACCTGATGCTGCATTGTGGCTGTCAGCACACCTATTATAGGGCAGCGGGATGGCCTAGTAGAGACTTTTACAGTAACATCGCCACTCTGAGTGCTTGTATTCAGTTTGTACAATATAAATAAAAAGTTTGGCATAGAAAGCAGTGTTACTTTTAACTCGGAAATAGCAGAGGAGTTCTACTTTAGAGAAATCTGTGGATGGTAAATTTCTAGTTTTTCCTAGCTTTGCTTGTCTTCCTCCCACTGCTTGTTGCACTCGGCATTTTAACTCGATCCCTCTGCTTTGCAACAGAACTGACAGATGATGATATTAACAGCTAGTAATAGGAACTTGGAGTTGTTTTTCTAGCAGAGTAAGTGCAGCTGCTAAGGAGGGATTTTCCCTTTTTTTTTTTCCCCCCNCAGCAAGATTCCTACCGGGCAGGGCCAGCCAAGAGGCACTGCATTTCAGTGACTCCCCCTGAAGCTACTCTGCGTACCTTCCTCCTCTGCGTACCTTCCTCTGCAGCGACTCACCATAAATTTCAGTAATCTTGATCTCTTAAAGCTATCATTTAATGATTAACATATGCTTTGAAGGGGAAAGTGCGATGTAGACAAGGCAGGGCTTATACGATAACACTTTCAGTATGACAACCAGGACATCGCAGTTTAGGAGAGAGTGAAGAATGTAGCAGCATGTTTTACAGGAATTTGAATCAAGCACGTTGCAAAGTGCTTTGTTGGAGTTGGGTATTAACAGTGCTAAACAAAGAGAGAGATAATATGAAAGTCATAAATAGATAAATCCCATGAACAAATAAAATTAAATAGAAAGAAATGTAATTAATTTGCAGTACAGCAAAGGTGGAATAAACTTAAAGTTCTAATTCAGAATATTAACCTGTTCATTTAAAAGAAAAATTCCTTACATTCTCCTTTTTACTTTTTCTGGAGGTTTTTTTTTTTTTTGTATTTCATGTGTTCTAAGCACTTTTTCTTTGAGAAGTGCTTTCCTCAAATTATTGGATTTTGATGTTTTCCTTTTATTTGTTCTTCTAGGGTTGAGCCCAGAGATGTTTCATGCATATAAGTAATTCAGTGGACTGTAGAATATGCTCTGTGTAAAGATCAACTTGGAAACCCTTATAAAGTTAAGTGTAGTAAGTAATGTCTCAGAGACATGAAAATTTTTAGTAAAAAAGGTAGTGGTTGATTTCGGAGAAAGAAATATATAAGTATTTCCAATATTGGCTGAAATAAATTATCAGGTTTAGTTAGAGCAAGTCTATCTGGGCAATTGGTAATTTTTTAAACTTTTTTTTTGCTTGCTCTCTTTCTATATATCATTATCTATCCTAATGTAGTCATCTTATAGACTCCTATTTATATATTTACACTTAATGTTAATATTAAACTCCATATGGCTGAAAAATAAGTGAGAGCTGGAGTGCTGTGCTTGGTAATGAGGCTTTAGCGAAGCCTGAGTACTCTGGTAGAAGGAAGATATAATGCTTCCACCCTAGAATTAAACCACTCCTTGTGTTTGTATTAGATCTGGTGCACTGTAGGAAGAACTTATGGGGTTATGCTGATGAAATGTACTTTGGCAGATCATGTAAGGATTTATGGTGGAATTAATCCCTACATGCACAGTTTATCATGTAGTGAAAAGTCTTTAACTTCATTATTTTGCATTCAAACTAACCAAAGAGCTGTAAAATAAATTAATCCTCTAGAGAATAACTAAATCTTTTTATTCAGAGTAACGATGTAATAACTGGTGATGTCACCAAAAAGATTGGAGTGAGCTACCTCAGGACTCCTGGTCTGTGTAAAATAGGAGCAAGGGGAGAGGTGGTGTACAGCATCAGAGCACCTTTTCTCTGTGCAGTGGGGAGGTGGTTCTGCCCTGCATTGCAAGGTGCTACAAAAAGCCTCTGTGAGATCTAACGTTTTTGCAATGCACCCATGTACAGTGGACACTTTCATAGTCTGGGGCTATCGGGGAGAGAATGGATGAACTTGACTGCTCAAGGAGATTTCTAATTAATAAATTTACATGAGTAAATGACTGTGGTACAGTGGTGAAGTACTGTGGTACTGTGGTACTTAAGAAATGGATTGGTCCATGTTAGACTGTGTGTGAATTATGCTGCTCTTTCACAACAATTTTTACAGTAGAACTCTTATTAGCCTAAAAATGCTTTAAATAATTTCAGTAGAGAGCATTTCAGGAGTACTGCTGTCTGTACTTTCATTTCTTGTTTCTGTCTACTGTGATAATTGATGTCAAATACAGCTTGAACAGCCAGTGAAAAAAAGAAATTTGGAAAAAGCACCAGATACAGCATGGAATTTGGTTTTCCTGAGTGGTATTTGTTATTATTTAGTATTTAATATTTAGAAATATTATTGTTCCTACTTGTTATTAAGGATGACAGTTCTACCCTCAACAAGTTGTGGAATTTCAGACTTAGGAATTATTTTTTTTTTTTTTAACTTTTGAGGGGGAAGGGTTGGGCATTTCCTGTCAGCCTAAAAAGAAATGGTCTTGATTTTTGTGTACGACAGACAAATGATAATTATTCTGTTAACTGTATTACTTAACAGCTCACTGGATTGATTTTTCTTTGTCCAGAAAGTTGGCCTTGCAATGTAATGCCAATAATTAGGCACTCCAACCAATTAAAAAGCTAGAACAGTATTGAGTTTTTATTCTAATCTTTGATTTCTGAGTTTCGCTTCCATAGATAATGGTTGTGTTGTGATTCATACAAAACTTTTCCCCTAGATTTAGGTCATCGTTAATGTCCTGGTTTCCGTTGATTTCAGTACATGGTACTGTTGTGATGATATATTTTCTAGTCCAATGGTCTTGTTTGTTCTTGCTTAAACTGGGGAGAAAACATAGAGACTGAGTAAACATTTAGTGGGATGAGGTTCTCATGTGGAGTCCATCAGCAGGGTTCACGGACATTAGTAGAATGATGCCAGTTTGTGTGCCAACTGAGGGTGTCTCTTCCATGAAGGACACTTGCAAACTCAGCCATGGTGGCCCCCGGAGCATTATTGTACAGCCACTGTACTTCTAAAAACTGCTAAAATTTGCCAAAATGTGACTACTACAAACCTGTTGAACACTATTAGTAAAAATGTATTTCAGACTATTATTTGAAACTGGTGTACAAAAAGCTTTGAAACTGGAAACTAACTTAAACTGTCATTGTTTGGTGAACAGCAGAGCGTAGTTAGAGAGGAAGTCAAAATATCTCGGTCTTGTGAATGCAGTGCTGAGTCCTCCTAAACTGTCACCAGGGTGCTATGGCAGCTTCATGCAGTTCTCCTTAGCAAAGCAGTTGCAAGCTGCTTTACATAAGGCTTTATGTAAATTCCTTCAAGGAGCAGAATATTTACACTGAAAATCTGCCAAGAGTTAGACAAAGTGTTAGTTGGGGGTAAAATAAGTGTGGGTGAAGAAATAAAATCATCTGGGGAATAATTTAATATAGCAGAAAAAAATCTAGCGCAAACACCGTTTCTGTTTCAGAGCAGCCTTACTTTGCTCTTGGGAGCAGTTGCCACTCTAACACAAATATGCATAAATTCAACATCCTCTGCGGGACCAAGTTCTCTTGCAAAACAGTTGAGTGCTGTCAAGTCGTTCACTTCAGAGCTCGGCATGTGATAAGGATAGGTTAACTTTTAATCTTTCAGGTCAAAGCTTTTACTGAAGTGAGGTTCAGTTAGATACTCAGGGCTTATTTATTACCCTGGCCAGACTGGTAGGAGCACTGGAGGTGCATAGCCACAGAGGCTGCATTCATGCACCACTGCGAGGGGATGCTCCTCCAGTTAGCCTGTGTGTTCTTCTGCTTGGAGCCATTGGAGCAAGCAGGCCCAGCTGCACCACTAGGCACAGGGCTGACAATGAAACTCCCACCCTTAAATCCTAACTAGAAGTATGTTATTTGTCCAACAGAGAATTTTCTGCCCTATTTTATTTTTGTAGCTTTCTCTTTAAAGTGTGCAGGAATGCAGAGGTGGCATGGGAATGACGAGCTGGAAGGGGTGAAATGGGGTGCTGTGTGCAAATCATTTGGTTTAAAGGTCCTGCAGAATCCCTTGAAGGCAGTATGGAGGGAACAAGCTCCTTAAAGATGTGTTACTGAGCCTCATGATTTATTTTAAGAAATGTGTAACCTTACATTTATCTAACCACCTTGGAGTATTGTGACACTTCTTTAAATCACGTGTTTCTCAGCTAACCACACAAACATCAAACCCATGTATATCCTGTAAACATCAAATCCTGTGGAAAGCTAGAAATATTTCCAGTAAAATTTAGAAAAAGAATTGCAGAGGCTTAGTGCTTTATTATAGGTAAAGGCTGTACCCAAGGGAAGAAAAGCACAGCTTCAGTACATGCTATTTTTCTTTATTGTGTATTTCCATTCTTCTGGCTTAGTCTGCGAACTGTTGATTAGCTTTTTACTTCCCTCAACTTGAATATTTTCTATATTCCAGAACTTGTTTTACATATTTTAACTCATTCTTTGGCTTTCTTTTGAGGAAAATTACAGCTCAGTAAGTATTATTAAAAAAAAAAAATATCCATAAATATTCTTCCACTTAAAAAAAGTTTGTTTCCTGCAACTATCAACAGAAAATAAATGTACTGGCAAGAATATTTAGCAGAGCAGCAAATTTTAAGTGGTTATTGAAGACTGTTTCTGGAAGGCAGACTCCAAAAAGCCAATTTTTAAACTGTGGCTCTTGATGCAACATTGTGCTGCTTCAGTAAAGAAAGAAAGAATAATCCATGATTTTGGGATCATCAAAGGTACCGCTGAAATTGTTAGAACAGTATATTCTGAAAACCCATACAGTAAAAACCAACCAACCAACCAACCAAAAAAACTCAGAAAACTCATCCAAATCCTGAATATAAAAAGAAATAGTTACTGGATGACTTGTTCATTGCTTCTTTGGAACTCTGTGAAACATCCTTATGCCTTATGATCAGAGGTGGACGCTGATCAAGCCACAGTTCTTACACTGTTTGGACCTCACGGTGCCAGCCTGCAATCTCCCGTCTCAGTGGGAACAGGGACCATGGAGACTACTCATCCTATCTGAGAAGACAGGATTTTCTCCCCTGGTGTTAAAGATATTATGTATAATAATGTTAACTAATCACAGAATCACAGAATATCAGGGATTGGAAGGGATCTTGAAAGACCATCTAGTCCAATCCCCCTGCCGGAGCAGGAAAACCTAGTGCATAAGTATTTTTTTGAAGCAGAGGTAGAAAGTGTTAGAGAAAGGCAACTTTTCTGGTAGCCACCTTTGACTAAACTCATTGTAACATCTTTAACTTAAGGAGTAAACAGAAATGCAAAATTCAGCATTTCTTGTGAGCCGTGACATTTTTTCCTTGATATCTACTATTTCCTGATGCTTACACAAGTTTGTGTGACTGTCTTCATTAATAACATGTTGCAGCTCCCAGAGATTTGCTGGATTACATAAAGTGATCAATCGTATAAAGGCAATTCATCAGTACAATGACTCTACCAGTGCTACTTCTAAAAGAGCTGCTTGTTTACTCTTTCTTACTGCACACATTTCATCCCTATCTTTGCTGTGTGTGCGAGTCTTTTAGAGTATAATTTTTATTACTTTATATTCTATGTGTTGTCTTACTTCCTTTCAGATCACCAGGGAATTTTACCTTCATGCCACAGCTTTTTGGGGCTGACTTTGGCAGCATGCATCTTAATACTAGCAAAGAGTTAGTTAGATGTTAGAGGTGTATTTGCTGCCTTTCACACCAGATGAAGAGCAGACAAAACTCTTACTGACCCTTTCAAGGGTCAAGAGATAGGGACAACAATCCAATTACTGTTCACTGACTGCTATTCCAGCAGATCCCTCTAGCAACCCAGAAAATGCGTGGGGCTAGATCTGTAAAAGCACTTGGATATCCACTTACCCTCTGTTTGAATGAAGCTTACACCCCATTTGCATTTGAAGACCTGGGTCAGGTTGTGTTTGACTAAGACTTCTGTATTTCAACATCCTATGTAATTGACATCTCCATGTTTGCTCACCAGCACAGAGCAGTCAAGATGAGATGTTAGTTCTACCAGAATGTGATCCATCTCATGCCAATGTATTTGATTAAAATGTGTTTTGTTGAATTGCTCCTACTGGTCTCTGCTGATAAGAAGAGAACGTGGAGTGATAAACATGTAGATCTGCTCAGCTAAAACCCACCCTGCGTGTCTTACTTCACTGCAAAGTTAATCAGGTCAGAACTCACCGGGGAGTTCCCTGCTGTGGGCAATATTGTGAGGGCGGCAACAGAGACACATGAAGGAATTAAATGTACTTTTTGTGCTTAGTGAAGACAGTACAGATGAGATATGGAGATTTATATTTGTAATGGCTGAAGATTGAATTTTTTGCTGAGAAAAACTTGCCCCATTTTTGATTTTCTGTAGTGTGCATTTTTTAAGCCTAATGAATGCATTTGGAAAGGAAAAAATTTAAAAGGTAAAGGTACAGACTATAAAAGTCCTTTATTTTTCCTTATACTCTTTCTTGCATGACAGAAGCAGATTTTATGTGTTTTGATGACACCACAAATGTGACATTTCAGCCCAGAGCTACAGAGCCCTGAAAATAAAAATGTGTCGTGGAACCACTGATAGATCACTGACAAGGCTGGAGCTTCCAAACTAATGGGAAATGATGACAACCCCTGCATACAAATTAATTGTTTCCGTCTGAGCTGCGGTCTTTCTCATTTGTCTGACAGTATTCTTTATATGACATTGCCTTGTAGCACTGGGTTTCTGAACAGGAGATAAAGACACATCATCTAGCTGTAGTTTGTACTGAGTTCCAGGATCCAAAATTCAGTATTGCTTCAGCTCTGTAACTCCTGATAAATGGAACAGGGCTTGGGTGCTGTTTTTTTTTTTTTTTTCCTGAAGTAAAGGACCAGATGGGAACTAGATTGTGTCTATACTCACAGTTGGCTTCCCCTTTTGTACCAGGCAAGTGTGGGTTGGCACAGATCGTGTTTGTGTTACCTTAAAGGATGCACAGCCTGTGCCTGCCCGCACCCCCCAGCTCCCTGCAGAGGAGAGAGGGTCTGCCCCACCAGGTGCTACCTCCCCACACTGCTCCTGCTGGGGAGTGCCAGCCTGCCTGGGAGATAGCTTAGGAATATGAGGGACAGTACAGATATTAATATTTTGTATTTTGTACACAATATCTCCTTCTGTCACAGAATGCCTGCCAACTTCAGGAAAACATTGGCTAAAAATAAAAGTAAATTTCAGAGTGTTTGGTGAAAAAATAGAAAAGCTGTGTAGCTGAAATATAGGGCTTAGTGAGAATCTAAGTACCCAGTAGTTTTAGGAACTAAGAATACTTAAGTTTATTCAAGTACAGTCTATTTAATTTACAGCTTAAGAGTAAGGCAAGACTAACTGCAGCTTTGGTATCTATTGATGAAAAATTGTGTTACATTTTTGCTGTTACTGTCAGCAAATGTGATCAAAACATTGTCTGTTGCTGCAGTTTATTATGATCAATATGTGATGCAAGAGCTTTCTGCTCTGCCTCTTTCTTTCTCCTGGTTTGCATCTATCCCTCGTGAGGAGAGACGCTGCAGGTGACACTGAGGATAAAGGCTGCGAAGGGAGGCAGTTGCCAATGCAGCTCTTTTGGAGAAGGAGGAAAGTTCGGGCTGCCATCCTAGCTGGCCCATAGCTGACATGCAGATCAGCAATTTATACCACAGTGATAATACATTGTAGTGCCAGTAACTTTTTATAACATTCATAAAATTCCTTATTCCTGTGGGGAAACATTCCTCTGGTGGGGGCAGTAAAATGATCAATTTCAGGTGTCAGTGTGGACTCTTACACTGATATGTTGCCAACTATATATTAAGGTGACCAGATTTTGTAGGCACCAAGTCAAGGAGAGGTAGTTTGGAGAGATGGAAGGAGGAGGAATGTAAACCTCACCTGGGATATCGTACAAGCCTTCAGCCAGACCAGGAGCGCCCTTGTCTCTTAAATCTACCACCTGCTCTGTCATATCTTGGAAGTCAGGTACTAAATGACCATATCAAATGATCATCATAACCTGTTGTATTATTTGGTTTATAATTTAATCCTTGCCCTACATTCCTTTGGTGTAATCTGTATAAGTATTTTCCAGCGTTCATTCTGTCCTGCTCATGCCAGCTACAAAAGCTCCAGACTTTGAGAAAATGTTAGCAATGAGGCAGCGCCTTCCAACACCAGTGTGCCTGGCGGTGCCGTGCCAGGCCAGGCTGGGAAGGAATGTCTTTGATTGAGAGCACCGGGCAATGGAGATGATTTTTCTCCTGGAAATGTTATCACTGGAGATGTGATATTTGAGCCGTGTTTGGTTTATTTGACACATATCTGCTTAACTGTTCCAATTCCATAGTAATGTTTGCCTTCAGCACAGCTAACCCTTTAGTACCCTGGGGTTTTTCTTGTTTTCTTTGTGAATGAAAGGTTTTATTTGAAATCCTTTTTGTTTCCTAGTCTAACAGAGGAAAACCTATTTGTGAAAACTCTAGGTTTCCTCTATGGAGGTTATAGAAGCACAGGAACCTGCCTTCTCTTAAGATCCCACTGTCAGTCAGTGCTTTAAATTTGCTTTTCTGCTCTCATTTTTATGATATTTCTAAGGTGTTTGTAAGATTCCCCCCCCCCGCCCTTGACATTTGGCTAAGTGATTTCCTATCTTTTCTACCTGAAAAATAAACAGTTACAATGTCATTACAATAACAGATGGGCTTATTCCTACAATTAAAAATAGCAAAATAAGAAGCAATTTTAGACTGAAAACCTACAACTTTAGATTTAATTTCTCCCATATAACTGATGCCTTGAAGGGTTATGGTCTTGTTTCCAAGATGCAAACAATAACTTCATTCCTTCTGCTTTGATCAAAGATGGTGGGGGGGCTGAGATTGACTTCAGAGGATTTGATTTAAGCTGTTATGGATATGCAGTTTTTTGAAACTATTGGAAATAAGATCCATGAAAGAGCATTGCAATATATATATAAAATATAGTAAAGATTATGGAATTAAGAGGGGGGTTTTGCGGCACATTTGAGTAGGCCAATACACAAGTAATGGAGTTTCTGATTTTTTCCTACACCTATCAATTTCTCACAGATAATTGCAGATTACACACAAATCCTTAGTAGTATAATGGTTCCTCTCTGCTAATGGTATGTAATCTTGTAATATACTGTGCTTCGGTTTCAATTAACTTTGAGTAACCTTTATCTTCTAAAAATCCTGTATAAGTAAGATAAATATGTTTAATTTGAAATAGAAATAACATAGAATCATTCAGGTTCAAAGAGACCCTTGGGATCATTGAATCCAGCATCATCTGTTTACAGATAGATGTACAGAATTCTTTATGGGGACAAGACTGAAGATGGCAGTTTGTTGGATTTTTTCAGACAGAATATCTACATACTGGAACTACTAGCAGACACCAGTTAGTGTGCTTACTGAAAGGTAAGGACAGAAATAGATTGAGGAGTACAGCTCTGAACTGGCTTTATTGTCATTTGTGGATACAACGTTCCTTGCAAGCAGTTACATCGGAATCTCTAAGCAATAAAAACCTTGACAAAGGAGACTAAAACATGATCAGTTATTAAGTCTTCATATTTCAGTACCACTGGAATTAAATTTCTTTTATACAAGAAAAGTTTAAAAAAACTAATGTATTTTTCTACAGATGCTATAGAATGGAACTGATCTCAGGAAACAGCACATCACAAGGCTGTTAAGTTTATTGGAAGTGTTCATCATGAATGGCCATTGTGCTGTGGCAGTCACTCAAATGTAAATTAAAACCAGGCCTTCTGAAAGAAGTACCTAGCCTAAAATACAGCATGAGCAGAAACAAGATGCTTTTGTTAAAGCAATGAATAGCCCAAGAGGAATGATACAGGAATATACCTAACCATGTCAACAATTTTTGAAGTTAAGGGTACTGTATTTAATATTTTTGGATCAAAAATACAGCAGAGATGGAAATTGAGCTGAAAATTTGGATGGGGCAGTATTTTCAGCCCAACTGTAGAACAACCATGTAAAGACACCATTTCACTGTGAACTGTTTTCCATGTTAACAACAGAAGTGCATCAGAGACCAAATGGCTCTTAGTCCTATAATTGTTGTGTAAGGCCGAAGAAGATTTTTTTTTTTTTTTTTCCTGGTTGTGTGTGGCCAAAACATTGGCTGACAGTCTTTATTCTGTAGGCACATTGTGTAAAATGCAGAGCCTCTTCTCATCAAACAGCTGTTGCTTGTGAAGAAACAAGAGCCTTGTAAAATCTGTTTCAGAAAAAAACCCAATGGAATGCAGATGCTGAAACAGAAAAATACCTTTCAATTTATATCAGTTGCAAAAGAGAGAGAGAAAATCCCTTCCAGGAATGTTCTGTCTTTGTGGCGGATGGTAGCAAATGCTGCATGCTGTCAAAATTCGCTCTTGGAGCAGGAGGTGTAAACACGGATTGGTGAGTCAACCCTGAATTTGTTGGTCTGAATCTGGTCCCTCCAGCTAGAGGTGGAGGCAGGCAGGTTCTGGTGCCACTTAGGAAATACCTCAGCTATTGTTTGTCATTTGCCACTTTTGCTACAGTATAGTAGGAGACCAAGGTCAGCTTCAATTCTTCTAATTTTTAGAGCATCTAAAAATACAAATAGTTTCTCTACTTTAGAGAGAAGATGGGTTCAGGCTTTGTTTTCTGAAGGGATACTCGTTAATGGTTGTCTCACCGTATATGGACATACTAAAATTCTAATGTGAATTTGTATTTCTCTAAATTTACTGTGACCTAGAGCCAGGTTGGTGAAAGCTATTCTTACGTATTTTGGCAGTGGAGGGATTGCACGAAGACTAGGTCTTTCCAATTAGTTCTGCAAAGAGACTAAGGTTGCTTGGGATGAAGCTGTGAAACAAAGCACTGTTCACTGTGATATAATCCTGCCTTGTTACAGATTTCTCGGACCACCCACTGTGGTTAGAGAGTTAGTGTCTTAGATATGGTGTGTTGGAACTGCAGCCTGATTGGGCTAAAACATCTGGAAAAAAAGGCCCCAGGATAATTATTGAATTCTAAATAATTACCCATTCTATATTGGTTTTTGTTTTTCCACTGGCTTGAACTGTAAGAAGAGATCATCTCAATGGTACAGAGGATTTTAAGATTTCCAGTGGTTCAGACATTGCAGGATGTTTCCAGGATGCACAGTCTCAGGAGGCTCTTGCTTGAAAGTTGGAGGGCAACAAAAATTTTAACTTTGGGGTTTTTTTTATTGATTTAGGAAGGACAGGGAAGGCAAGTACTTAAATATGAAGCTGGGAAAATAGAAGGGAGCGTGCAGCCTGGGTTATGGTGTGGAAGCATTAAGTCATAACTACTGCAGTTGTTATTTAGTCTCTTAAGGTAGATGAATCTCTTGACTTTCTAAATGGGCACTAAAGCATCTGTTGCTTCCTTGTTCATCATCTGTATTGTTAATCCTGCAGGGTGGAAAGAGAAACAATGAGGGCAACTTTTCTCAGTGTGTTTTCATTCTAGCCAAGTTCTGCCCTTTCTAGTCCTTGCAATGAGAGACTTCTCAGCTTTCTCCGAGAAGGAAATCCTAAGTACAACTCCAGGGTGTCATAAAGGCAGCCTGACTGGCAGTAATTTAAACATCTAACACTCAGGCATGGACTTCACCTCTTTATGAAATTAGCACTGGCCTTATTCCAAGCCCCTTTTTTGCTTGTTTTGTTGTTTTTATTTTACTTTTTTTATCCGGTTGCCAAAGAACTGGTAGTTTTGTGTAATATACAGATATGTCCACTCAGGTTCACCTGCAGATGGGAGGACATCCATCATCTTTCCTTTTACTTTGGGCCAAATCCCTTAAATCTAAGTAGCTGTGTCAGAAATTCCCAAAATAGCAGTCACTGTTTCCAGTTAGGTAGGAGGAGGTGTTTAGGCAAGGGGGCCCTGCCCGCATCTCCTGAAATGTGCTGCCATGGAGGCTGTGGGACCAAGCTCCAGGAACTGGGCAAACCAGTTTTGTCATGAAGGCATTAGGGGCCTGGTGCAAGGAAAGAATTGGAAATATTTGCAAATGAAGATGTCGCTTGTTCACTCAGTCATCTATTTGCTTGTGGCAGAACAGAACACAATCTGTTTTGTACATTAAAGTGCCTGTTCCTAAGGCACCTCACTCATTTGTTTATAAGGCAGAGCACATCTGCAGAGCTCTGCTGGTCTCTGGATAGCATGATTTCATCAGGAGTGGGGAAGGAAGGCCAAGTGGGTGCTCTTGTTTTGCAGTCAGCCTGTGACTTTCTTCTTGCAAATGAGTAAATTTGGCTCTCCCAAGTAAGGTATAGGTTAGCTCTCAGGTTTCTCATGAAATCTTTCTTGTTTGACACAACCAGCCACTCTTAATTACATCTGCACCTGCTGTTTAAAACTCAACAGCAAGTACACTTCAAACAAAAAGACAAGATATTATTCAGAAAAGCAGTAGCCTGTCATGTAGATTTGCTTCTTTACATCTCTCCATGTGCTAAAACATATTTGGGGGATGATTTCTGTCATTACAAGTTATAAATATTTTCAGGGTATTTCTTAAAAACACTTCTTTAGACAAATGGGTTGCTTGCTTGTGCTGAAATAATTTACGATGTCCAGAGTACCTGTATTCTATTCACAGTGTTTCCATAAAAACCTCTACATCACAATCTTGAAGGAGATTAATGGCATATTTTGTATTTCGTAAGTGTACTAACAACATAGCTATTTGTAACTTCTATTTTCCATGTTGTCATACGTGGACGTAGTGATAAACAAGGACCAAAAAATCCACAATGCCCAGCTCAGTGCTGCCTGCAGGAGGCATTTATATTTGCCGAGAAGGATGTGAAACATGGTACCCTGACTTGCACAAATGCTCCATCTGTTTTTTGGAGGTAATGGCACTTAAGGTCAGATTTTCAGAGATGTTCTCTATTGGTCTGGCTTCTCAGTATTTGGCTCATGATGATAAATACAGAAAATATCTTTTTTTTTTTTTTTTTTTGTACTNCTGGAGAATATCTGAGAGTGGTCACTGGGGAATGGTATGGACCAGGTCTCCAGTTCTTCTGTCTCTGTGCCACTTTACCCTCAGGAAACTTAATGTTGCGTTAGCACACAGGTTTATTACATGGGAGAGGGGTGTGTTCTCTTTATACTTACTTGCTTCTGAGTCCACAATTTATAGTATTAACTGTACAGCAGTCAGCAAAATGAACATGTGGCATTAATTCGCATGGACTCGTTGGATTGTACTTTAATGCTTCCTTAACAATTATCCAAAAATGTTAGTGATCCTGGTCTAAGTCCAGTTCTGACTGGTGTTAAATCAGGTGAATCACAGACCATTTCCAATAAATTCTAGAGCAGAGATGTGCTTGGTTCTCAGAAATGGTTAGGCCAGCACCATGTTAACCCGAACAATAATGCTTGTGGGGTCAGGCTTGCCTGTGTCAATACGAAAACAGTCTGTGTCACTCGGGGACCTGGGTTTGCTTGATTGACGCATGTTTTTGGCTGGTGTAAATGACATCCCTGTCTACTAGGAAGTTCTTCTGCTGTCAGCTTGTTGGCAAAACCTTTGCAGTGAGAATGAAGTTGTCATCCCCAGATTTGTGTTTACAGTGCTGTTCTCTGTGCCCCGAAGCCCCTGGGGTGAAGTAGTTGACAGAACAATTTAAGAAATCTCCCAGAATGATGTTTCTCTGTTTCTGTCTAGGCTAAACTAAGATCCCTTACTTGCATTGCTCAGATCAAAAGAAAGATTATACTGAAAGCAGTGTCCTTTTACAAATTTTTAGAAGGAATAGTGGATTTGCAGCAGCACTGTTTTAATTCAGAATATCTCTCTACAGTTTCCTGCTCAGTTCGCTACTTTGGTCACTATAATCAGACTCCTCAGCTCTTCGCAATGTCCTTCTCATTGCCTTCTACTGGTCTTCAGGAGTTCTTACCTCTTTTTTGTTTGTTGTTCCATAAGCAGTAACCAGAGAGTGCTTCCTGCCTTTAGAAATGAAATGCAGACAAATTTCCCTGAAGGGCATTTTTCAGGGTGTCTTTTGTATTGTGATACAAAAAAGCAATTGTGATTGCTTAATAAAGATGAATTTTAGTAGGTGATAATTTTTAGATTATCACTGAGCATTCTTTGTTGGTCTCTGATATTTTGGGGTCTGTTTTTTATTCCATTTCCTGGGAATTATGATAGGTTGAAGTGAAAGCTATGCTTAAACAGTTAAGTGAAGTTTTTCCATAACAATTTTATTCTTGTCCAGTTCTTCTTGTTGACCCTGAGACCGCATGTTCATGAAATTAGGTGTATATATTTGAAAAGACAAAATTAGTCTATTTGTATTTTCTTTGATTTCATAGAGAGCAGCAACAGTGCTTTCTGATTTTCTTAATGGGTGTCTGAAATCAAACTTCATTTCTGTACTGCATACCAGGATCTAGTCTGTATCAACAATAGCAAGTGTATAACAACTTGATTCTTGAATTAGAAAGCAGAACATAGAAACAGTATTTATATAGGTAAACTCTGAGAAGATAAATACTGAAAGGCTGCTCATAACTCTGTGTAGGATATACAACAAATCTATAGTCCGAGTTGTTTATCTTACTAGAATGTTTGCCCGGAACAATGCTATCCCTCTTTTGTTTGATGTGTATGTTTGACACCTGATTTCATACTAGCAAGAAAAGATTCCACACTTGGAATGCAAACGAAACGAAGCGAGAAGTTTCTGTCTTACAGTCCTCGCTGGACATAGCAAACCCTTACATGGTCAGAGGGACAAAATGGCAATTGTGTTGTAGGAGACTTCTTTGGGAACATTTAAGTAAGCAGGATAATTCAGGAGAAACAGGGTATTATAATTAATCTCTGCTGTCAAGAAAGGAGTAGGTTGATTAACTATGAGGTGGATCAGCTTATTCAATGCCATCTGTGTAAAATTACAAGATGGATAGGAGTGAAGGAATAATAGAATGGAAAATAAAACCCAGTAAAGTGCAGCAACTGTACAAGGCCAAAACTTTGTGAAAAGATACATAATAAAAAGAAATGTCTGTGGAGGCCAGCAGCTGAATATATTTCCACTGATGGGTTCTCTTATTTCTGTCAGGAGTTTGCAGGTATCAGCAACTTCAAATGGGTTCACCTTTCTGTACCCTTTTAAACAGGCTGAAACCTGTATGTAGACCTTCCTTTGGAGGCAAATAAGATATTTAAGATGTCATCCCAGAACTGACAAGCAGGTCTGAGGTGTTTTACAGCATCAAAATGAAAGCTAAAAAGTTTTCTGTTTACTAAATGCATAAAAAAGTAAGAATATTAAGTGGTTATTTGAGGAGTGAAATCATTTAGGACTCTCTGAAAAGAACTGGCTGTCAGAGCTGGCAGATGAGATAAATGAGGCAAGTTGAAAGCTGGGAAGAAAACAGTCACTACAGAAGCTGTACAGAACAGCAAGCTATCATAGAAGGTGACCCTCTAGATCAGGTGAAGGTGTGTGGAGCAAACCCTTAGAAGGCTATTTTAGAAATGAAAAGCTATGAAAAGGTGAGAAATCTCATGTTAAAGATAGAGTGGGCCTGTTTCCCCTAGGGATAAATACCTTTTTTTTTTTTTTAAGTATTATCCTGGTGTTGGTTTTGTCTGTTCCTCTGTATCTTAATGGATATGGATTCATAAACTGCTTTGAAGCACGATTTAAAGGAAAAGCAAAGAACAGTTACTGACAACTTTCTGGCCTCTATCAGCCTTTTCCTTTTCTGTCTGCGTCATCTATCCCTGAGAAGCCCTGCTATTCCTCTAGCAGGATTGCTTTGTGTTTCCTCCAATGAATACTTCAGTTAAGTCTAACATTATTTTTATACAGTATTTCCTTATTGTCATCAATGTTTGTTTCATCAGAAATTAGTCATGGAAACTGTTATTTTTCAGACAATCATCAAGAGTTAACTTTGATTCAGTTCTCTCTTTGAGACTTTAATTCATATCTAGGAGGTATAAGTGTCTGATACGGAGGTTGTCAACAGAGCACCAGCTATCACTATTGTCCCCTAATAATTCCTGATGTTAGAAGTTGTTCATTTAATTGAGGTGGCGTTCTCTGTCTGGATGGTCATCAGCCTTATTTATCCACATAAGGTAACTGACCTAACCTTTTTAATTCTCATTCTTTTTCACTCTTTTCCACCTTGTCCAAGACTTTAACACAAATTGTGCATGGGCAGTTGTATAATTATAATGTACCCCTGCCTGTCAAGCAGGTTTTCTGCCTTTCTGCTTTATAACCTCAGAGTTCTCCAAAGGCCATCAGAGACGTTTCAGTGAGCCATCTCCAAAAATGCCAAACATCTGATTTTTCAGTGAAGAATTTTCAGACCTAAACACAACAAAAGCATTTAGCCTATGCTCACAATATTCTGGTTTTAAGGGACTTTTGCAGTTTTTTCTTGTTATGTTGGGGTGTTCTTGGGGGGCAGTGTTGTATTCCC